>JASDQU010109381.1:45586-59107 GCA_032191745.1 Picea mariana
AAATACACAGAGAAATACATTCATACACAAGTAAATAATACCATAACAGAGAACACTTATCTTTATAAAAGAAGACACCAACTGGTTGTAGACCAAGGACGTTCCAGCCAACCGTAGAAACTATTCCAAATCTCAACAACAGTTTCACCCCAAGCTAGGGCTATGAATCCACAAGGACAGTTCCAGAGTGTTACCTGGCTTCCCAAACCAGTCATCACTCAAGCTCTCACAAGCTTTCTCAGCACTCACAACAATCCAAGTACCCATCTCTCTTCTACCCAGCTTGCACCACCCAAGAGAATGGACCCCCACCCTTCTCTGCGATGCAGTCCCTCAGGCATTCCTTCTCTTTTCAAGGCTCCAACACAATTTGGTTCAGAATCTCCATGCTAGAACTCTCAGGACTCACAGTTGTGAAAAAATCTTGACATATGCCCTCGCATCTCAGACATGTAGGCCTCAAGTCATGGATGGATTACACCAACGACCTCTACAACCAACAATACCATGGCTACTTCTCAACAGTTCATTTCCCTTTCCCCAAGCCAAGACACCAATGAGGAAGGATGAATGAGTGATAGGTAAGAATGGAAGTGAATGAACGAGTGAACAAGTGAGTGAATGAATGAACCAATTAGAAAGTGAATGAATGAATGAGTGAACGAGACAACCCCCCAATCAAACCAAGGATGAGTTTGATTATTTTTGTGGGGAATCAAGAACCTCCTATCCTTCCCCAAGAAGCTCACGTAATTGATCCACTCCCTTAGACAAAAAGGGTAATTAAAATAGGAAATAAAAATTTATCCCCTCAATTCCCCTCTCTTGTGGAATCATATCCCCCTATAACTCTAGTCCTTGTCTGTCTAGCAACCAGCAATGTATTTATTATTAATAATGATCAAAACATTACATTTCTTGGGCACACTGGCCTTTTAATAATTGTTTGGGAACTATGGTTTCTCAGTAGTGTAACAATACATTATTTAAAGTGGGGGCTCAAAACCCGGGGTGTTACATGCATACACCCTCCTCCAATACTTCATCTCATTGCTAGTTGACAAGTCATTTTAACCAAGGTTGCTAGGAGGAGTACAAGGGTGTACACCCTCCTAGATTTACCTTAGTTTGATTTGCATACCCTAGGGAGTAAAAGGGATTACACCCCTAGGGATATTGTGGATCTAACTCACACATCCAAGACTCTATCTACCCAAATATTAAAGACATTGATCTAAAATTTTCATTGGAGAAATAAATTTCTTACATTGGGTAACATGATTTTACGAGATTTTCAAATTGTTTGAAGTGGAACAAATTATATGTTCTACTAGCTTAATTGAGCCACTAGGGAATCCTCTTTATCCACGGATATCTTATTTTTGTTATAACATTAAAGCTACTTCCATTAGGGCTGCATCAAATTTCTCTCAAACGTTTACTTTTGCTCTTTTTTCAACTGTCAAAATTTGTTAGAAAGCTGCAATAATAATCTACATGACATTATGCATCTTTTGGGTGGTTCACTTGCAATTTTGGGTGGTTGGAATTTTATGTTGTAGAAATATTTTGTTATAGCCATAAGTCTGTCATAATATCTTTGGAATAACATCTTTTAACAGCCCTATATTGTTGCTAAAGTCTTGTCTTATCTCACTTGAGTTATACTAGTCATTGCTAGCTTATCTCTTGCATCTTTAACTAGACTTTTAGTGAATTATTTAGAAGATTTGATTATTATTTACTTGTTGAGTTATATCATTGTTTACTTCTGCTATATAGTACAACAATATTCACTTGCTTGTCCATTGGATAATTTTACATATACATTTGTATGTTCTTGTGTCTTGGGCAGGTACAACTATCTTCTGCAAGCACTCAAGCACTTGGAAACCATTGACTATCTCCAAGACTCATTTCCAAGCCACTTTCCACTTAGTAGTTTGACCTATAGGGGCATCATCTTCCATAACCTCACTTTCCATCTCATTTCCACCTTGGGTCACCTAGGATCCCCCCCCTTGTGTAAGATTTCTCCTTCACTAAAGTGAGGGGAGGGTTTATCTAAGGTGACAATGGGTAGACTCTCCCATATTTCTTGCCATATTTTGGATTGGGTCAGGCTTTTCCCAACCTACATTCTGTGCGAAAACAATTCCGATTTGGAACACATTTTATTTAACTTTGAAAAATCAATTTGTATTTATTCTTTCAATTCCACATAGAGATATTTTGGAGCTAATGACTTTTGTGGATTTTGAATTTTATTGGAGCATGAAATATCAATAATGAATTTCCTTTACATCTTTATGATATGAACATTACAAAATCATTTAAATTTATCTGAAAAGGAATATCTTTGTTGCATTGTATTCTATTTGTTTTTCTTCAAATGTGTTGCTTTCTCTTGCTATGATATTGAAAATGGTTATGGAAGAATAGATGAAACTGTTTTTTTGTTTCTTTATTTCTTTATGATTTAAAAGTGTTCCCTTAATCTATTCATTTCTTGTTCCAATCGTGGTCTATTTACATTTGATGAATGAAAAAAAAATGTTCAAAAATCTTGATATAATTGTAATTTCTAAATTCTCATTAGAGGAGAACTTTCTCTATAAATATTTATATAATTATAAACTATAAATTCTCACAAGAATACCCTATGAGATTGCCTCTTGTCCTTAATAGGAAAAGAGATCAACATGACTCCTAGAAAAGAGATCAAGAGATCTCCATATGCCTCTAGATTATCTATTTCTTTGGGGATGTATTCATTCCATTTCTCCTCTAGAAGTAATATAGCTTGTGGCATGTGTCTTTCTTCTCCCAAAAAGATGCCACACAATCACATTTCTTCTCATGGAATGAGCATAACTCTCAGTGGCAATAGTTAGTGACACTATGGATTTTCTTCCTACAACAACAAAAAACAAGGGACGCCTTACCTGATGCTATATCTTCTAAGTGTTGGTGTAGATTAACTATCTACTTGCTATCTCTTCTAAGTGTAGGTGTAGATTAATTATTTTAACTCTTATCATCATTTCTCTTCTGCAATCCACCATAATAAGATAGAGGTGGTAGTGGGTTTCTACCTTCATGTATTTCTCCTCTGTCTTCTAATGAGTAGGCCAACCCTTCCATGTCCTTTTCCTTCAAAAATATGATCATGTATTTTGTGGCATTTTCCCCACTACGATCAAAACCCAAGCCTTCATGTTTGAACCTCTATTCAAGTACAATGGGGCTTAGGATACCTTTCCTTCTCTTGCGTAGCACTTTTCCATCATAGTTCATTTTCCTTACAATTTTGAGCCAATGCCCCTAATATGCTTCTAAAATTCACCAAAATGTTCTTGCAAAAAGTGTAAGGAAGGTGATCTTACTGGATTTGTCTCAATCATTTTTATAGCTTTGATAATGGGAATGGAAAGTGGATTTCCTTCCTTGGTATCTTAGACAACTTCTTGTAGCATTGTTAATGATTCTTCCTTGATTGCCAAATCTTGTTGTAGCCGAGCCATCAACTAAGTGATCTTGTCCTCCTACCAGCTATACATATGGATGGCCATCTCTCCCAATTACACAAGTTGCACTATTCTTGATCTATAAACTATCATCGATATTCCACTGGAACAATTTGTAGCAACAAATATTCTATTATATTGAAATATTTTATAATGTAGGTTTACTTTTCCTTAGATATCATATTTATAATCACTAGATTAATGTTCAAATTATTGAAATAACTAAAATTAAAAAATGAAAGACTAAGAAAAATAACACACCATCCACACAAATGAACACAAGATGTATCTTGGGAACCCTAATATCTAAGAAAACCCATCTTGAAGTTGAGGCATGTTCTTTTCTCTCTTTATTCAGTTATGGAAATGAAAATATAAAGAAAGAGACACTCACTATGGAGTTTCCTTTAACATTATGGCATGCATGGCTACTACATAATTTTTTCCTCCTTTGTTATGCTCTCAAAATGGCACTGATATATGATATACTCAACTATGGAACACGTAAAATGATAAAGAATGAAACCCTTTCTCCTCCTAGTAACCTGACATTTAACATATCATGATAGCCATCTAGGGTTACGATTTTAACTTCCTCAACCCTCAAATCGTGATTAGGTTTGGACCTTCTATAATCTTCTTGAAATTTCACACATGGCTATCCCCATATGTATGATTAATGGGGATGACATGGCATCCACTTGTACCATGGTGGTCAACATGGTAGGTCAACTTGTGGGAGGCATTAATTTTACATATGAACTCCAATTGAATTGATTTGTTGCATTGTTATTGTTAAGACCTAAGTTTGCACCCTTGTCTCTCTCTCTCTCTTTTTCGTACCTTCCTAGAAATTTTGAATCTTCTAGTTGGTAAAGTTAGTTTCCCATTTGTTTATGACTTGTTTTTCCTCATTGAAATATAATTGCATGTCTGGATTGAGTTTGAAATAATTTTCATCATGTTTGCCACTAATTAAGCATGCAACAGGCCCCACAAAGCCTTTCGTGTGCATAGGAGACATCCATGTCCACCAAGTCCTTTGTATGCACAATAAGCTTCCATGGGAAAAAGAAACAATTCAAAAGCTGTCAATTATGGGCTCAGATTGTAGGAACAGATAGATTAAAATTGCAACGATGGAGATCCAGCAGGCCACTCAGATCGACATTTTTCGTGCATTCAGAGTGTCGAAATAATGTTTGTTTTAACATTAAGAGTGAACCCACGAAGTACCGGGACCCCAAAGACAGAAGTGCAAAGTGCCAAAGACATTTGGCACTTATCCGTCGAGAACACATGGCATCCATTTTAGGCCACCACATCACTCTAGGCCCATACTACTCTGGGAATTATAGAAACTCTACATGCAGAAACTCCCGAACCCCGAAGTGTTGAAGACACGTGGAGCTCATTCGTAAGAGACACATGGAATCCATATGGCACTGACATGTGGCACCTAGTTCAGGAACCTTGAGGCATGTCATCCACCCATTTTTGAGTGACACGTGTCACTCTCTTTTCATGACACATCACTTTGGGTCCATACCACTTTGGGAGATTTTCATGCTTTACAATTAGAAACTCTCGAATGCCGATGTGCCAAAGTTCCAAACACACATGGAATTCATCTATTAAGACGCATGGAACTCATCTGTTGAGACATGTAGCATTCAACCGGAGACATGTGGCATTGATCTGTTGCAACATGTGGCATTATTTTCAAGCACCTTGGGACACGTCATCTACTCGATTTCATCTGAAACATGTCACTCTCCTTCTGAGACACATCACTTAGAGCCCGTACTACTTCGGTATATTTATATACACTTTGCATTCAAAATCTCTCGAACTCCGAAGTGTCTAAGTAACGAGAGACTGCCACATCACTCTGAACCCGTACTACTCTGGGAGAACTTCATGCTTCACAATCCAAAACTCCCAAAGCCCAAAGTGTCGAAGCACGTGAAAACCATAAATTGAGACACGTGGCACACTCATCAATCATGACATGTGGCACTCATTCTAGGTCATTTGGTTGCATCATTCGCCCATTTCCATGTGACACGTGTCACCCTTCTTTCCATGACACATCAGCAATATGACATATGGTTTCCATGTCAGATTTGGGAGATCGTTCTTCAGGGGATTTCCAAGCACAACATTCAGAATCTCCCAAACTCCAAAGTGTCGAAGTGATGAGAGACTACCACGTCACTTCGAGAGAAAGTCACTTCGGGAGATATTCATGCTTCACGTTCACAAGCTCTCGAGCTCTAAGAAATTTATGCCATTGCTAAGTATGGCTATGGAGGTTCTAATATGGAAGACAAATAGAAACTTTAGTAGGGGCACTAAAGTAGTAGGGCCATCCAAATCACATATTGTGACAAGATCAACGGTCACACTTCATTGCGGGGATGGAAAATGCTCGAATGTTAATTTTCCAGAGCGGTCTCGCAATTGAAACCGTGGTATAGCTTATGAGGTACATGGAAGCTTGTGGTGGATTGTGGGGGTCAAAGCGGTATGGAACCAAACCACCCTCAACAACCTCCGCAATCATGTGTTTATATGACAGGAGGTCACCATGTCACTCTGGGAGATTTTCACGCTGCACATATAGTTGTCTTGAGTGGCCTCCAATAGTGCACGTGCACACCATGATCAATGCAGAACTCAGCTCTGTCACTTCAAATCCGTTTCTGCCACAATTACAGTTCATCCAGCGCATACATCCATTTAGTCTCAGAGACAATAGTAGTTTTTAGTTAATCAATTTGAGAACTATTTTAGATTAAATTTATAAGTGGTCTTCTATGTGTGATAAGAAACACTCTTTTTTATTAAGTCAAGTGTGAAGTATACATTTTTGTACTCCATCAGTGTGTTATTCAAGTTAATTAGTTGTTCTACAATTGTTAATGTAGAGTTAAGTCTCAGTCCCAGATGGACTGGAGCCTCTAGAACTCTGATAAATATGCAGTTTATGTATGTTTAAAGGGTTGGAATTTTTAGGGAAAGGATAGCAATACAACACTGGTTGGACCAGTTCAATGCATGGATTAAATCTCTCTACCTGGTGAATATACTCTTGATGACAGTGTTTCTTTCAAATATTCATGTTTTTTTATCTTATCTTGTATGTAGTTTTTTATTTGTGCAAAGTACATTTCATTTCCTTCAGCTATTGTATAACTTGTCTTTATTGATATGAAACCTGTGAAAATAGCTAATGCTTGGTGAAGATTTGTTTTTATCGCAACCTGAAGGAGTAATTGTGTTTTTGATACATGTTTAATGTCTTGAAATGATATTTTAAGTATTGAACTTCTTGCAGCAGATTATTCATTGACTAATTTGTTGTTTCCCTCTATTTTCTATTATTTCCCTGGTCTGTCATTAGTGTGCCACCAGCCAAGGAGGACTCTCATCTATATCATTTTTCCAACCCAACCATGCTCTTGTATTGGTAGAACCAACCCTCTAACAGACCAACAAAATTAAAAAAGAAACCAACCATTCCAAACTTGAGGTGGCCTATCTTTTCCCTTTAGCAATCAGATGCGGACTTTAGGAACAACATTTATAAAGGTATCAATGTGTATATATCGAGTGTGTTTTCACATATTCTAGACACTGTAATCCAAAAAAAAATTCATTTAATGCATCAAAATGGATCTACAAGGTTTTGAACCCTAATTTTCCAAACTAGGACTTGCCAATAAAATGTCCCTGCAAGCTGATTCCTCCAATTTTTTCCATCAATAAAGTACCAATATAGATAAAAAAATTATATTATGATCTAATCCATATCATACCTCCCCATTTAGGGAGGATTTTGGTCCCCAAAAACTTTATTGGATGAGGTGAGGAAATTTTTCCTCTACCTTCTCCATGGAGTACCATTTTTCTTTGAATGGAAGTTTTCCTTTCAACCCAATCTGCCAAAGGTCAAGTTTCCCCTTACTTGTAGTTTTGGACCTCCTTTGGAAAACCGTGTCTTCGGGAAAATTTTCCTAAACATATGGTTTTAAGTCTTATATATTAGGTAGGACCTTCTCCTCCTCTTGATTCAACATGGAAGTCTCATAGAGTTTCCAATTCTCTACATTCACTATTGATTAAATGTACATGTATGGGGGTAGATCGATTTTGTAGGTGTTATCTCCTACCTTCTCCAATACCTCAAAAGGGTCCTACCACAGAGCCTTGATATTCTTACTAAGACCATGTAGTCTTTCCTTGTTCAACTATAACCAAACTCTTTCTCCCACTTTGAAAGATGTTGCCATTGTTTTGTGCACAGGTTCTAAGACCCAAGGTTCAGTTTATCTAAGACCAAAAAAACCCACCAGACACCAGATCTTTTGGCACCACCTACTCGCACAGATGAAGTCTCACCCGAGGTATCTATGGGGACTGCAAGAAATAGGCTTTCATAGTAGTAAGGGAATGGGAGGAAAACATTTGGTTAATTCTTCCTTATTATGTTGTGCGCATAACTCTGTTATGTTTAGTTATTATCTTACTCATAATTTGGATTCCTGTACTTATCATATTTCATATTATTGTATAGATTTGTTACTATCACAGTTATCAATCATTGCACCATACTTAACTATCATATGAAGTTATTCTACGATGTATCCAATTAGTATTCATAATCAAACACAAACAAGACAGGATTTTGTAACATATCTTTATTGTTCCTTTATTCATCCTTCTCAACCATTGACTACTACATTCAATGAATATGGAACTTTGTATCAATCAACAATAACCAGATTATAACATAACCTAATCTATATAACCAAACTTCATCAGAATAATACCTAGTTCAACCAACCCCTAATCTCTCAGCCTGTTACATATTTATATCAAAATCTAGGAATAAAAACCCTAATCTATTCATTCCAAAAATATCCCATTACAATGCATGGCCAACTCAGTTAACTAGTTGTTCGATGCCTTTCTTCTGCTTTTCATCCTTCATGTTGCTTTTATGTTTTTCTTCTATTTCTAGAATGTTGGGTTGTCATACTTCTGTTATGCTTTATTTCCTTGCTTTATTCTTCTGGATTTATTTTTCGAGTTGCACTTTTTATTCCTTTTGCACACTTTCCTCCTTTTGCACACTTTCTTGTTAGATGCGCCTCAGATGCATGCTCTCTATATTTCCTTCTTCCTCCATGCACTTTTCATATACTTAGTATTTTTCCTAAAACCTTTATCAAAAATGCAAAAATTGTTTTCAATACTGCTTGTCCAACAGGCCCCCAACAGTCACCTATGGCTCGTCCCAAGACACTTAGGCCTATTTCCTACTCTTCCATGCCAAAATAAAGTTTTGAGAGGAATCATTTTCCCCCTCTACCTATTTGATGATTGCACCCTTTGTTGTTGTTATCTCCATTGCTCCTTGCTTGGTTAAGTTTGTCAGTTTGTCCTCTTCTTCCATCGTTGCTTGCTTGACCCTACCCTGCACCGTAACCAACTCTCCAATTTCCTGCACTACCTCTTCTTGTAGTGGTTCCAGTCTATGTTGCAATATCTTTTGTTGATCCCTCATTTTCTCCACTTCTACATGTGTCTGTCATTGAGCCAAAATGGATGACATGCGCGCTATCGGTGGTAGTGTGGTCGCCCTTTCTACTTCTCGTTGTTGCACATCTCTTAACTTAGCCTCTACAGCCTTCATCTATGGGTATTATATCAACTCTTTCAACACTTGTGCATTCTCCTCACAAAGTTTTGTGCATTCACCCTCAATCTTCTTGATGTTGGAAACTATTGTGGTTTTTGCTCTCTTTCTTCCTTCGTGCACCTATGGTGGCGATCCTGGCATGATCCTTAGCTTAAAATATTATATCTATGATCAAAATCCCTTAATGACTTCACTGATAGTCTGCACTTGTTCCTCCATAGTCACTTCAACTACTAGGGGAACTTCTATATTGCTTTATACAACTTTTGGACAGTTGCTTGGGTCTTCTTCGGCATTCTCTTGGCTTCCTCCTTTTTCTAAAATACTTTCTTGGCCTTCTCCTCCTATTCCTTATGATTCTTCCCAATAATCCTTAGATTTTCTTCCTTCTCCCTCTTGAATGCCTCTGCCTGCCTAATGGTGGCCTAAGTCTGGACGATGACATTAGGGGTCATGTTTCCCATGGAAAAGGCATCACTTCTACGGGGAAAAATATTTTTTTTAAGCCTCCTCTTCCTGTAATTATTTTCTCTAGTGATAATTCACTGATTTTTCTTGAGCCCAATACCATCTCCTATTCACCGACACCCCTTGGTAAATCCTTCAGGTTCATTTTGGGTGTCATATACGAAGCCAATTTTCAAGCAACTTTTATTTAAGTGGGATCATGATCTATTTCCTTCTCATTTAATATCATGAAGCGTTTGTAACCCCTAAACCTATTATTGAGTCCATTGAAATATGTGTGCAAGTTTATGTTGGAAGTGATGTGAGCCCCTACATCTTATACGCTCTCATCACATGAGTATTTTTCCCTAGCCAGCTCTAGAAATGGTTATTCATTGGTAATGTCATGATCCACAAACTTGAGGCTGATAGTATTTCCAAGCATATCTCCTTACCTACTCATCTCAGGTTGGACTGGTGGTACTACTAGCGGATATTTCCCCATTCATCTTGGTTGATAGATTCCTGAACTAGCATTGTGTGTGTTATTTGGAAGCTGTAGCTCGACTTTGTTCTCCAGTTCACTCTTATTACTTCTCATTGATATGAAAGAACGATTTGCACTTAATGCTCTTCTTATGTTTTTTTTCTTTTGTGCCAACCATAATTGTCCCATCCTGCCTTAACTAACTTGTCCAATCCACCTCTGTGGTTGTTGAGTTGTTCCATAATTGCATCTTGATTACAAAATCCATCGGGTGATTTATCCCTCGTATTGTCGATATGTCATGATTTCCAGTGAATTTTCCCATTTAAGACTTATACAATGCTTTTATGACCTATCACTCATGTTATGTAACTGTCATTTATGTACTTTAATTCTTTTAATGGTCTTTTCATTTCCCAACTATGCACTAGTTCATTGTTGTTTTATTTGTAGGCATTGCAGTCTGTCTCGTTTGTGTCTCATCTCCTAGTTTAACATAGTGTTATGTTGATGTGTGATGACCATTCGTTCTGCGCACGTTCTTATGCCTTGGTGTTTGAATGCTCTTTTTTTCCCTATATCTACTTTGTATTTTATTTCCCTTCTTTTTCTTGCCTACTATGATACAACTACTATAATACATGTGTTCTGGCACAACCCAAATTACTGTGCATCCTGTTGTACATCTCTATAGAGTTTCGGTTGACTTCCATTCACCATTCCTTCCAAGAATTCTCCATTCAAGGTTTCCAACCACACAACACCTATCTATGTTAGTTGTTGAATCACATAAGGTCCTAACCAGTGAATTCGAAACTTCCCTGGATGTTGCATATACTTGTTGTAATATAGTAATACCATATCTCCAACTTGGAATTTCTTATGTTTAATGTGTCGATCATTCGATTCCTTCTCTCTGGATTTCTGAACCTACTAATGGAATCCTATGAAAAATCAATCCTCCTCAAGCTGTACTAATTTTTCCAACCTCTCCTCTATTGCGCTCGTGTCTGATAACTCTATGATTTTTGCAATTTGTAGTCTAGGCATAATAAACTCCATTGGAATTACTACTTCTTGCCCATAGACTAACCTGAAAGGTGTTTGTCCTGTCAACTTCTTACGTGTAGTCTAGTAAGCCCATAATACTGCAGGAACTATTACGTCTCACTCGTCTCTCTCTACATTGCAAATCTTTGTCAAGGCATTCTCTAAGATCTTATTAAAAGATTCCATAGTTCCATTGGCCTAAGGGTGATATGGGGTGCTCTTTTGATGATGAATCTGGAACTCCTCAATCAATGTTGCAATTGTTTTGTTTACAAAGTGTGTACCTTAATCAGTGAGTAATATGCACGGATAGCCAAACCTTATGACTACATTTTCGAACAGAAATTGCACAACAATTTCAGTAGTACATTCTATAACTGAGGTTGCTTCTTCCCATCTTTTCAAATACTCTATTGCAGTAATGATGTACCTTTCCCCTGATCTTCTTTCTTGTGGGTTAATTAGCCCCACAAATTCTATGGCTCGTTTCTCAAATTGTTGCAATGTAACCTATGGATTCAAAGGCATTCCATCCCTCCTAGATGGATTTCCCACTCTTTGGCATGCATTGCATGACTGAAAATATTCCTTTGCATCCTTATGAAGTGTAGGACACCAAAGCCTTGCACACAAAATATTATGTGCAATTTCTCTCTGTGTGTAATGTCCTCCAACAATTCCATTGTGCGCTTCTTCAAGTATTATAGGCCTTTTTTACTCTAGCACACACCGTCTTAGTATTCCATCTACACCCATCTTGTATAAATTCCCTACAATCAATTGATAATATGTTTCTTTCACTACCAATTGTTTCTTTTGTGCAACAATCATCTCATGTGGAGCCATGCATGTGTTTAGAAAGTGTACATTATCCGAGAAATACTCATCCACCATCCTTACTACAAATAAATTTGCATATGGGAAGTTGTCATCTAAATTTCTCATATCTTCCCCTGAAAATATACATGATAGATGATCTAGTCCTGCATTCAACTTCACTGGTTTCACTATGAGTTCAAAATCGTATTCTTGAAATAATAAGAATCACTTGCATATTCTTGCCCCCAACACTAGCTTGTTGACTAAGTATTTTAATGTAGAATGGTTTGTATATGTCTTAAAGTGAGAACCCAATAGATAATGCATGAATTTATGTAGTGCATAGACCATTTCCAATCCTTCTCGTTTTGTGGTTATATATTTTTTCTATGTTATAGATAGCTTCCTTCTTGCAAAAGAAATTGGGTGATCTATGTCTCCTTCCCCTGGATGGGATAGTACTGCACCCAATGTTATGGAAGATGTGTCCATGTGTACTTGAAACTCTTTGTTCCAATATAGAAAAATTAAAATCGACACCATCACCAAAAAAAAATTCAGGGTCTCCAACCCCCTCTAACAGTCTTCATTCCATTTAAACTTCACTTCCTTCTTTAGTAACTTCTACATCGGTGTTGTGATCTGCGCATATCCCTTGATAAATTTTCTATAATAACATGTATGAACCAGCGTCACTCTTAGTTGTCTAACTAATGTAGGTGGTTCTAACTCCAAAATGAATGCTATCTTAGTTGGATATACCAATAGTCCTTGTTTACACGCTATATTTCTCAACATAATTCCAAATGGTGCACAAAAAATGCACTTCTTTAAGTTCAATGAAATCTGAMACTGCTTKCACCRATCCAACATAAGTCTAAGAACTTATATATGATCTTTCARTAGACTAAACACCGTCCAATCATMCAAGTAGACTTCTAGGAACTTATGTATGAACTCCTTGAATGTTGCAACTACTACCCTAGAAAACACTACATGGGCATTCTTCAATCCAAAGGGCATAATCATGTACTGATAACTTCCCCATTCCGTCACAAAAGTGGTCTTGTGTCTATCTTCCCACCCAATTCTTATCTGATGGTACCGAGAAAATCCATTTGTAAAATATTAAGTTTCTAGACCTCCCATGTTCTCCGGTACTTGATCCATGAATGGTGTTGGAAATGGGTCATGTAAGCATGTGTCATTTAACTTCCTTAGATCTACACATATCTTGATTCCTCCCATATTCTTGTCCTGCAGCACCATCATACTAATCTACTCAAACTCGTCTACCAGTTTGATGATTCCTGCATCCAACATCCTATCTATTTCAACTTTTGCCTTCTCCTTATACCTCGGATTTAGCTTGTAAGGCCTTTGGGGCACTAGATTAGCTCCTAGTTTTAGTGGGATCTTCATCTCACCTAAGTCTCATGCTATTCCCTTCATCTCTAAAAAATTCATTAGAAATAGGTCATGGT
>JASDQU010109382.1:0-41815 GCA_032191745.1 Picea mariana
CCCCCGCTGGATGATTTTTGGACTCTAGAAAATGTAGTGTCCCTGCTGTTTAATCTGTTTCTTGAAGCTCCCCTTGAACATCTTTTGCATAAATTGACAATCTCATCATATGATTCCTTGGATATGTCCCCTTTCCCAAGCATGTTCAGCATATCCAGAGAGTCATCCCTTACCCCCTTTAATAAAATAGTTTTGAGGATATCCTTGCTTACATTGGGATGGCTGGATCTTTGTAGATTGTATTGGAGTCTCTCTACAAAGTCTTCTAGATTCTCGTCTTCCTTCTGCATAATTTTAAATAGCTCCTCCTTCTTTTCCCTTGTTCGGCAGTAATCCTAGTATTTGTTTAAGAATTTTTGTTTCATTTGGTCCCATGTTGTGATTACATGGCTCCCAAGACTCATAAACCATCTTAATGCATTCCCTTTTAGTGTTGCTGGAAATAACTTCATTTTCTGAGCATTAGAAATGTAATCATAGCTTCTACATAATATATCAAATTCAAACAGAAATTCATCAGGATCCTCTGAAGATAACCCATGAAAATTTGGCAATGCTGAGAGTGGAATGTTTTTCATGGGGGCTCCTCCTCCAGGGAGATCGCCTATAGGGAATCCTAATGTAGAAAAAGAATTTTCATCTTTTACCTCTGCGTCTGCCTCTTCTTCGTGATGTAAGTACTCATCCATGTTTTCTGGCTGCTCACCTGCTGCACTTGCTTTGTCCTCAATATCTCCTACTGGCTTCTGGACTGTCTCCAGACTCCAAACTTCTTTCCCTGTTCCAAAAATTGCTTGAAATGAAGGCTGGGAATTTTGTTTTTGAAGGTTTGGTCGTTGAGCAGCAGATTCAGACTTGGATGTAATGTCGTCAATGAAAGTCTTTCTTCCTCCTTTTCCTTTTCCCTTGCCACCTGTAGGGTTAGTGTCTTTGGGGTTTTTGGGGTCTTTCATGCATTCTTTTTATCTACAGAAAAGAAACCATAAGTGCTTTTGAAATCAATAGCTATCTTCCCCGGCAACGGCGCCAAAATGTTGGTCACTATAATTGCTTAATTAATTTTAAACAACTAAGTGAAACATAAATTATCAACCCAGGGAAGTATTTTATTTCAAAGATAACCATGCACTATATATGCTCAATTCCAAAAGCAGCTTAGTGTTGTAGTAAAGAAACTTATACTAATATTACTTGCTCAAACAAATTGAAGTTCTGTATTAAATCACAGGAAAGTAACTTCCCTATTGCAAACCTTTAAAGATCAATTTAAGAATCCTGGGTTACATTTAAAATAATACTTGCAATGGGAAAGAACAACTATTCTGCAATCAGAGAACAGGACCCTTACTCTCAACAGAGACTTCAGTATTAACACTCTTTCATGAAAACAACAATGCAGAAAACAATTAACTCTATTGACAGAAAACAAAGCCACTTAGTTCCTTTCTATCTAAGCAGGAGCTTTGAGCCTTACTTCTTTTTACCACACTTGTAAGGTTGAGGTCTACAGAGAACAGAGCAGTCTGATCCCTTCCGTTCTGAGCAGGGATTACTAACCCAGTTTCTGGTTGGCATTAATGAAGATCTACAGAAAACAAGGTGTTTTGGTTCTTTCCTTTCTGAGTAAGAACCCTTAACCTTATCCCTGGCTAACACACTTGCAGAGGGAAATGAAATCTACAGAGGACAAGGTGTTGTGATTCCTTCCTGTCTGAGTAGGAACCTTTTAACCAATTCTCTGGCTAGCACACATGCTGAAGGAAATGAAACCTACAGAGGTCGAGGTAATTGGATTCCTTCCTGTCTGAGCAGGAACGTCTTAACCGAACCTCTGGCTAGCACACAGCAGGAAATGAAATCTACATAGGACAAGGTGTTTTGATTCCTTCCTGTCTAAGTAGGAATCCTTTAACCAAACCTCTGACTAGCACGCTTGCAGCAGTAAACAAATCCTACAGAGGGTATGATGTTCCAATTCCTTTCTGTCTGAGCAGGAACCTTTAATCAAATCTCTGCTAGCATGAAAACATCACACAAGATTGCTGATAAAAGAATCACAAATTCCATTCAATAAACTAAGACAGAGTCAGTAGTGTTTCAGCAAAGCAAAATCCATAAAACAGTGTTTCAGCATACGACAATAAACAAAGCATGGACAGAAATTAGACTAATACACTTCTAACTAATGGGTGAATCTTGTGATGAAGGTGGGCCCTCCCTTCTCACAAGATTCCCCTGGAACGGGAAAGCTTAGAGACGAATAATCAAACCAGTCTTATATTCATCTGTCGAAATATCACATTACAAATTGAAAGAATAGAATACGTCCCGCTTCTCTGGAGTTGCTTCAATACCAAAAACTTGGATATGTCGAATGGTGATTTCCTCTGATTTTAAAGAGGAAATCCCTTCGATACAATCATTACAATGCATCTCAATCCAATCCTAGATCGGATCTTCTTTCTAAATTAGCATAGGATGTCCTGATTTCACGCAACCGAATGTTGAACGAGGTATTGCTGTTACGGCTGGTGTAACAGCTTCTTCTCATCGTTGCTGATGCTGTTTCAGCCACGTGAATTGCGCTCTGACTGTTGACTGCTGACTGTGGCGGCTTCTTTGTGTTTCAGCATCGTCGGTTCTGGCAGTTTCTTCTGTGTTTCAGCCTCTGCAACTCTGGACTGTGTGATAGCTCGTGTTTCAGCATCTTGCAACCTCGGACTGTGTAGCAGCTCCGTGTCTCAGCATCTGCGAACTCGGACTGTGTAGCAGCTCCGTGTTTCAGCATCTGTGACCTCAGACTGTGTAGCAGCTCCGTGTTTCAGCATCGGTTCTGTGTTTCAGCAATAGGCCTTGAATACAAATCTGCAGTTTTGGGCACTTATGCATTTCCAATCGATGGTTAAGTACAAAAGTGATGTAAAATATTATGCAAAACAGATTAAGCATATAGTGATGAGAAAGGACGTTGTATACCTTTGAGATGATCAGACAAAGTGGTATTATGAATCTAAATACAAGTGATGAAGGGTATAATAATGGCAAAAAGTGTAGGAAAAAAGGTGCATAGTGTGGTCCTAACATAACATAGCATTCCTTTATTCTTTTTCAAGCTCTTTAAAAATTGAAAAAGATAAAAAAATAAAAAAAAACCCAAAAAGAGGGGACGGGAAATATATATTCCTTTTTGGAAGAACGATGAGTCACCCTTGGACAAAGCACATCCTTTCGTTTGTTCATCAAGCATTGGGATATAATATTACCTTAGGAAGTTGTTCTCGATACATAGAGTTGTGTCTTCCTCTGTTTGGTTACTCTTCCAAAAATATGGAGAGTTTTTGTTGCCTATTGCATCGTGAACTTATGTCAATGTCATGTTGCATGAGTCTGATCATATTTTGTGCTATTTTCCAAGGGAATTTTCACCCAACCTGAGTCATCCTTTATGCAGTTTGTCTGTTGACCTTATGCCCGGTCATCCCGAAAGTCCAATCAAGTCCTTGCTCGAAATCAATGAAGTTCTTTGCTTGATCATCAAGATCCTCTTGTATTTTTATGACGAGTCATGAAGATATCTAGGTAGTGAATTCATACACTCACATTTCACTCCTACCCAAGTTTTGAAGATCTTGAAGATGTTTCTCGAGCTATGAAGGCCTCATCTCCCGCCATCAGGCATTATTGGCTTCTTGAAGATGGACACTATACTTGTATATCTTTGATTTTGAGATGTAGATCCATTGTGTATTGCTCGTGGCTACACTTTATATAGTTATATGACATGGATATATAGTTTATTTGATTGGAAACCATGATTTATTTCATCCTGAGCATGGGTATGCCTGCCTCAAAGACACAATTGTTATTTTTGCAGATGGCACCTCCCGAACTCTGGTCCCAGGCTCACTCGTTTCGTACATTGGTGAAGATTTTGTAATGTATTTTTTCCATCATATAATATTTTGACCTCACACATTAGGGGGCATATGATATAACCCTAAATTTCTCTACACATGCATACTTGTCATTTGGCCCTCTTACTTGCATTTTTTGTCAAGCCATCATTGAGTTGTTCTTCTAAAAAACGCATTTTTTGAAGATGTGTGCGCCCTGCACATATAATGCCCGTGTACATACTCTTGATGCATCACTACATCTTGTGTACATATGCATGTTGCACCACTATAGCCCGCATATACTTGCAAAATTTATAAAAAAATAAAAAGTTGCAAGGAATTCATTGAGATTACGAGATATTGGGTAGTTTCCCAACTAATCCACCAC
Organism: Picea mariana; assembly: GCA_032191745.1. Classification (NCBI taxonomy): domain Eukaryota; kingdom Viridiplantae; phylum Streptophyta; class Pinopsida; order Pinales; family Pinaceae; genus Picea; species Picea mariana. The sequence goes on from JASDQU010109382.1 coordinate 4,285, forward strand.
CTATAGCCCGTCACCCAACCGAATAACCATAATTTTGTCATATAAAAAGGAGGTTTTGGGGTATCATTCCACATCTAGACATAAGAATAATGAAACACTGCCCATTACACATCCCCTCATTGCCCCAAGTAATTGCATCCCTTTTGTAAGAATTTCATCATAATTCCCCAATTTGCCTTCCTTGCTCCATCAGAAAGCCATTTTACTTCCCAAGAAGATGGTTGAGAGGAGAAGCCATACGAAGGTGCCCTTGGAGCTAGGTGAAGAGAATCTTGGACTAGGTTTGTGGAGCACTAGCCGTCTTTGGTTGCAAGTGATAATTGTATTATCAATAAAAGAAGTACTTTTCATGTCCCAAATCATAATGTGTCGAATGTTTCCATTTGATTTATGTTTTTATTATAACGTCTAACCTTGATTTATGTATGAATTGCATGCTTTTATCTTTCCGTTTGTCTATCTTTGAATGCAAGCCAGCCTTGGGAGGAGGCATGTAGCCAGCGAAGCTATCAAGCGCGAGAGGATCATCACCGGATGTGGAGTAGAGGTACAATTACCCAATCCTTCTCATTTTGTTTTTCTTGTATGAGTCTTGGATATGTTTTGGGTAGTTAGAGAAGTAGGAGACTTTTAAACGGTTATTGATATGCCTACATTGTAAACCCTGGTGTAGCCATAGTATGGTTTTTCCCGCTAGTAGTAAACCCCAAACCAAAAATGGTTGTTGGGTCAGAATCCAAATGGGTTCTGTATTCCAAACAGTGAGAGGTCTAATTGGGGCTTCTCACCCAGTGTAACCCTTTTTGTTGATAAAGGTAATTTTTCTCGCGTCAATGGGTACCAACCAACAAAACAATAGGATGGAAGCATCTATGTTCCTATTGTTGTGAGGGGTGGATATCACAATTTTTTTCTTTCCTATGGTGGAGGTGCAAGTTTGGGGCATAATTGTCAGGAAAATTATATGTATAATTTATGTTACATTTTATTTACCAATCCCGAGGTGTAATCTTGTGATATGAAAACACAATTTGTGTAGGACCATAGCCTAATCTAAAACCAATATGTTGATGAAACAACTTCAAATAAAAACAAGAAGTAATCTTCACAATATAAGGATTACAAAGCTTTTATAGGTGGAAAAATAGGTTGTTATATCTCATGCCTCAAGTGGCTCTCACAACAGTACTATGTTCACTTGTGGATTTTGATGATTGAGAGAAAATTATAACATTCATGTATCAAATAGAAAAACACTTTATCTAAATCAAATGAAAAAAACTTGGTCAAATATAATTGGTTCATTAACATCCATTGAGGTCTCTATGGGAAGAAAAACAGGATATACTGCATCTATTCAACTCTTGTGGTTGAAAGAGGCTTGTAGAAATACTCTGCAAATCACTCCAAACCTTGCTATGAGGCAAGTTTAGACTTGGTTGGAATGAAAATTTAATCAAATGAAATACTCGTTGCACTAATTCATGTAACTAATAATGTAAAAAGAAAACATTAATGAAATAAATGTAGAATTGTTTCCCTTGAGGCTTGGTGGCCTCTTAAATCAAATACCCTTAAGATTGGTTTTTTTAAACATGCAGGTCACAACAATCTCTTGTGATATTAATCACTGGATGTAGCAGGGACTTCATTCCTAATCCTTAAGGATTGATTAGATTGATGGGGGTGCTCTAAAAGAGTTCCTTTCTGCAAATCATATATCCTACACAACAAACAGTCATAAAACACACACTAATAAAAATATAACAAACTACTACAGAGCACACAATATTAAATGAGAACAAGAATTAAATAAAAGAAATAAAGAAGGAAGAGATAAAAGGGGTGTAGCTTTATTTCTATGCCAAGGGGGGCCTTCCTCTTCCAAAATTAAGCTACATTAAAATTATGATGCTAAGGATTCTTCATTGTTGAACATAGTTCTTGTGATTACATTGTCTTTTCCAAAATTACATTCATTACTATCCCCATATACCATGATTTATATGTATATATATTATTTAAAAGATCATAGAAATTTATTTCTAAAGAGATAGCATCAAATCCCCTCAATTTCGCCTTCCATACTATGAATAAAAACAAAGATTACACATATGTAGGTCACATGATATCGTATTGTTGTTTGTTTTAATTGAATTGGATTTTCCAAATTGCAATTGTTGTGTTGGATCTGATTGGAGTGCGCCCATCCTTGGAATCTATGATTTCAACCATGATTTTATGCAGAAATTACTCAACCAATGCTTATCTTCAGGTTCGAATCTATTCACCACTAGAATTGGTCGTTGGTTGAATGTAATGTTTTTAATGATCTGGTATTTGGTGTATGCGACCTAGGTTTGATTTCAATGACATGGAACCATCTTGCGTCCCATGGGAACAAAGCCCATGTGGCGGAATTCCTTCTAGAGGTGCGGAAAATATGTTAACCAATTATTTTTCTACCGGAATTGAATGTTGACCATGGGAATTTTCTTCATGAAACCAACATTAGTAAAAACAAATATGATCTTCCTTCATTAATTAAAATAAAGGAGATAAATAACAATTAACCACTTTACATATGGAAGTGTATCATGGCGTTTTTATGAAGACATTTGGTGGAAATGGTGGTAAATGTATGAAATGATGTGGTGAAAATAATGGTTTAAATGATTGAAAAGATGAAAAAATGGTGACCCAACATCTCCCCCACACCTGAGTGTTTTCATGTCTTCATGCAAAAGAATTGATGACCTCACAATTGATTCATTTTAACTGAATTGAATTTTGAAATATTTTGTCACCCAAATTTCGGTAGCCAACTTCTTGTAGTAGTCTTTTCTAGCCATTATCTCTAAAAATACAAATTGATTTTATATGAAATTTTTTGAGGTTGTTGGTGTCACCCCTATGCTTCTCCACACCAAACATCACAACCAACAGATGCACAAATTTTGAGAAAAAGGAAAAATGGTTGAAGGTGACGGTGGCCAATTTCTTGAAAATATATAAATTGGGTTTGCTTGCAATGTGTTTTGTTTATTCATCATACCTTGATATTGTATATTTTAACCTTGAAAAATATTAACTGCAAACATATTTTCAGTAAAAGAACAGAAAAGATACAATGGCAAATACAAACATTACACAGAGATTTTTCCCTTGGAAACCCAAACTAGAAAACCAACATATTCTATATTCTTTCATAGTGATACATTGTTTACAATACAATATACATATAGGAGCCAGTGGCATCCAAAACCATAACCCAGTGACCTGAATTAGTCAACAACCCTAATTCCAACCAGAAATAGAAAAGCATCGAAAAAAACCATGTGCCAAAAAATCGCCCAACAATGGACATGAAAATCGAGGAAACACGGAAAACAAGGAAAAAAATGTGACACTTTTCCCAATGAAAAGAATATAAAACATACCCAACATTCTCCCACTTTTTTTTTTCTTTGCATACGGGGGGTTACAGGGTTACATAGTCAACAATCCAAGACAGCAATGCCCATGGATCCTCTACACCAAGAGAACTTCTCAGTGCTCACAGATTTTGTTAATGAATCTGCAACATTCTTCAAATTGTCCACCTTCATCAACAACACTTTCTTTTCTTCAACATGTCTCTCACAAAGTGATATCAAATATCAATATGCTTTGTCTTTGAATGATAATCTAGGTTCTTCACCAGAAAAATTGCACTCTGACTGTCACAATCTATCCCTACATCTTGTTGTACCAACCCAATACCTAAACACAATATTTGTAACCATACTACTTCCTTACTTGCATGAGTGGCTACCATGTATTCAGCTTATGTAGTTTAAAGTGACATTACAGCCTGTCTTTTTCTCATCCAACTTATTTCTCCTCCAAACAGGATAAACATATACCCACTTGTAGATCTCCTATGATCTAGATCTCCATCCCAATATGCATCCACAAAGCCATGTATATCCAACACTCTACCCAATCCCTATCTTCCTTGGTAGCACAATCCATAGTTAGAAGTGCCACACAAATACCTGAAAACCCTTTTTACTATTGTCCAATGCTCCTTCCTTGGTTTTGACATATACCTGCTCAAAACTCCCATTGCATGTGCAATGTCCTATCTAGTACAAACCATTGCATACATCAAACTGCCAACTGCACTCACATATGGAACACAATACATGTCCTCCTACTCTTCCTGTGTCTTAGGACACTGATCCATAGATAACTTTACACCAACATGAATAGGAACCTTGACCGGTTTATATTCCTGCATATTAAACCTCTGCAATATTATCTGGACATATTTTCTCTTATTTAACCATAGTTTCATCTTTCCCCAGTCTCTTTTAATTTCCATGCCCAAAATGAAATTTGAAGCACCGAGATCCTTCATGTCAAATTTAGAGGACAACTGACTTTTCACATCCTGGATAATCTCCTTGTTGTTTCCTATCAGCAATATGTCATCCACATATAAGACCAAATAAATCAAATGATCACCAATTAATTTAAAATACACACAATGATCCTCTTTGCTTCTTGTGAAACCAAGTCCCAACATATAATTATCAAATTTTTTATACCACATCCTTGGTGATTATTTTAAACCATATAGGGACTTTTTCAGCTTGCATAGCAGCTCCTTCTTTCCCTTCACAACAAATCCTTTTGGCTGCTTTATATAGATTTCTTCTTCCAGATCCCCATGTAGGAATGTTGTCTTCACATCCATCTGTTCTACCTCAAAATCAAATGAAACAACAAAAGATAATAGAAATCTTATAGAGGTTAACTTGGCAACAGGAGAAAAAATATAACCAAAATCAATTCCCTCAACCTGGGAATAACCCTTTTCTACTAACCGAGCTTTGCATTTATCCACTTTTCCTTATGATTTTAACTTCTTTTTAAATGCCCATTTACTTACAATGGGATTTCTTCTAGTCGACAAAATCACTAGATCCCAAGCCTCATTCTTATCCAAGGCTACCATTTCTTCATCCATGGAATTTTTCCATAGATTTCCATCCTCTGAATCCACTGCCTCTCTGACAGTTCTAGGATCATCATCAGTAATAGACAAAGCAAAATTTGAATGGAAATCAAATGGAGTATACCTTTTCAGTAGCCTTCTTTCTCAAACCGATCTCCTCAATACTGGAGTATGCGGATCTTCTTCTTTTGATTCATGTTCCTTTAAATCAAACTCTATTTTCTCTGCTTCTTCCTTACTTGGTAGGACTTCTTGTTTAATAACATCCTTCATTTCTATAAATACCACATCTCGGCTATACACTACCTTCTTAGTTTCTGGGTTCCAAAGCTTATAACCTTTGAGACCATATTTATATCCAATAAAGATACACTTTTCAGCCTTCTTATCTAGCTTACTCTTGTTTTCCTTTGGAACATGAACATATGCATCATAAACAAATACCTTGAGATTTGTGAGAGAAGGTTTCTTACCAGTCCATACCTCTTGTGGAGTCTTTTCATCCAACACTGATGAGGGTGATCTGTTGACCAGGTAACATGCAGTACCCACTACCTCTACCTAGAATTATTTCCCTAACTCAGCACCACTAAGCGTGCACCTTGCTTTTTGCATCAGCATCATGTTCATCCTTTCTACAACTCCATTCTATTGAGGTGTATATGGAGAAGTATTCATCCTTGCTATACCACACTTTTACATAATTCTTCAAATTCATTCCCGCATAACTCTCTGCCATTATCTGTCCTCGGCACCTTAATTCTTTTCTTTGTTTGATTCTCAACAAGAGCCTTAAACTCTTTAAACTTGTCAAAGGCTTCAGATTTGTTCTTGAGGAAATATATCCAACTATTCCTCTAGAATTCATTGTTGGAAGCATGCTGAATTAGAAATAAAGGTTATTTTGGGAAGAAAAGAATGCAAGAGGAAAGAGACAGCTGGAAGGAAAAGAAGCACACACACATACAAGGAAGACCTAACGATGCTAGGGTTAGGGTTTTTGTAATACATTTTAATGGTTGAGGAGCCAGGAACAAATATAAATAGAAATCTAGGAGGTCTAGGTAAGGGGTTGGTTTTGTAGTTGGAAAGGTTAGAGTTGAGAGAGAGTTCAAGGAGTTCAAGTGTTCTGATTTATGAAGTGTTACTCATGCGAGAAGGAGTAACTAGTCTAAAACATTACTGTAATGTGATTCAATCTTGTATGCTGGGGAGCCGTAGGGAGTTAGAAGGGTACACATTGAGGGTTAGATAACAGGCTGAGGAGCCTAGTGTGATCTATTCCACCTCATAAAATATATTCACTTGACTAAGAATGAGTTGTAAAGTGCATGACATTGTAGTTTTGGAACTACCATAACGAAAGAGCTTAAGAGCCTGATCTTTGTGTATGTAGCCCAGGAGGGGGTGAACCATGGTAAAACCTATGTTATGTGATTGAATGTTGTATCTCTTTTACTATCTATGAGTAGATGTTAGAATGATGTATGAATGAATTAATGGATCCAATTACATTACATGCATGAATGAGAATGACGATATATTTCTTTAACAATTAGATAGAGATCATAGCGCACAACTCACAGATCCCCATTCAATCCTGGAATGCAATCAATTGAGTATTGCAGTCAACCATTAAGACTATCCTGGGTGAGACTGCACAGTGCACTCTGTGTACTGTGTTTCCTTCTATTTTACCAGAAGGGTCAATAGTTTTAGAGGTTGTGTTGGATCCCTAGTAGACCTGAACTTGGGTCAAATCATGTTAAAGGTATAACTCAGATAAGAAACCAACAAATGGTTCTATTTTCAATTGGAACATCATAGGATTGAGTGGATGGGATCTGTTGAATATATGTGGAAGGTGTGTCAAAAGAATACCGAATCAGACGACAAGAAGGTGAGAGAATGCACCGCTAGAAGGGGATTTTGATACCGTGGAATCCCACAAAAGTAGAGATCGAAAGATGGCTAAAAACAAAGGAGCTAGAGTTCGCACAGGAAGATAACAGAAACCCTAGAGTAATATCATGCAAATATCTTGATAAGTATGTGTTTATTGATTTGCATGAAGTATTTTTTTGTGATTTTCCACACATGTTGCAGGAATGGATATTGAGGTTGAAGGACAACCACGCAAAAAACTAGATCTGATAGTCAAACTGGACTGTAGTTCAGATCGTGCAATTATAGCAGGTGAATAACAAATTCAACCACACAGTATATTTTTGGCTCGACGGTATTATAGCAGGATTTATAATAGAATTTTTAGTAGATACCACGAAGTTGTACATCACAGCAGATCAAGAGTTTCTATGCGAGCCTCGAGGAATGTATATTAGATCGTTGTATACTTCTATTAAGATATTTCTCTATAAAAAAGGTGTAATGACAATGGAGTCAGAAAACTAAAATTCCCTACATGCATGGGGGAAGGGGGGAAGCACTAACAGAATGAGAAGAAATGGAAGGAGAAAAGGATAAAGGAAAGAGGGAGGAATATTTGAACCCAATCATGATGGATGACGACTAGATCAAGTGGATCATGGCAACAGCTGGAAATACGCACAGTGGAGTACCCTACCAATACAAGGTGAACACAAAGAAGAGATCCATATCCGTGAGGGAAGACTTGGCAAATGATGAAGAGGAGGTAGGGGATCTTCAGGCTCTAGAGAAGATTGAGTAAATCCTACACGTGAAATAAGAGAGGAATACAAGAGGTCCAAGAGTGGGAAGAGAAGGCAACAATCCTATACAATACATATTAATGTTAGTGTGGAATGCATAAACCCATGTGCAACCAACACACCAAAAAGAACACCAACATTTAGACAACTGAATTTTGGGAGAAGGAAGACAACAAGAAGTACATCTACTAAAGGAAAAACAACTGGGGGAGCCAGTCCAGGAAGCATTATTCAAGTATCTACACCATACAGAGGTAGTAGTTCAGTATTCAGGATGGAAGGATACAATCCCACCATCAGGTGAACAGAATTCAAAGGAGAAGCATCAGAGGACCTGGAGAAGCACCTATTTATCTGTGAAAAGATCTAGGAAGAAAAACGTACCATAGATGAGGACACTAAACTTGCATAGTTAGCTATCACACTAAGGGATCACGCACTGGATTGGTATATGATTTTAGCCACAAACAATCCACCAAGGGCAACCAGAGAGATTGCGGATATCAAAAAGATGTTGATAAATGAGTTTCAGAAGCCAAGTTCAGAGGACCAATACATGAACGAGATGATAGAAATTATAAAGAAACCAGGAGAATCTGAATGGGATATTGACCATAGATTCAAGTGACTGAAAGGAAAGTTGAAATATCTCATGAAAGATATGCATCACAGGCACCTGTTCATCAATTCATTATTACCACACTTAAAATATCCACTGGGACAACAGAATTTTCAGACACAGGAAGAGGCTCTGCAGGCAACCCTACAATTGGAAGAAAACTAATATGAGAAGATAGATCCAGCCATCGAAGAGATGAAGTAGGATCTAAAGAACTTAAAGTTCTAGCTAAAATAGAACAAAAGTAAGGGAAAACGAGAATTTGTTTGGTGTACCACATGCAAGACATAAGGACACTATAAGAACGAATGTCCATCATTCGCGCAGTACATGGAAGTAGGAATTCCAAATATGTTACCAACAGGAGGACTATGGTGTGAAATTTTTAAGAAACAAGGCCATGATCCATATCACTGCCCAATGATGCAGAAGTACCAGACAGTCCCAAAGATCTCATATTGCAACTTTTGCAAGTCAATAGTCCATGATGACAAAGACTGTAGAACCATGGAGTTGATGAGAGGGAGGACATCAGATGCATATAGGGTGCAGGTAGAAATGATGACCGGGCAATCTGCACCTCAGTTTAACCATGTACTATCCTCATACAAAACTGCACAACAACCATATAACACAGCACGGCCACAGTACAACGAAGCGCAACCTCACTACAATAACATGCGGTATAATCAGGTACCTCCGTACAATACACCGCGAGGGGATCGAGCTTGCTACAAAGGAAGAGGATGAGCAAGAGGAGGATTTGGAAGAGGCATATGACCAATGGTATGTCACAACTGTCAATGACTAGGACACTATGCAAGAGAATGTCCACTTCCACCAGCGACTTGTATGTATTGTTGCGCATCGAATCATGACACAGAAGAATGTCCTACATTATTAGGGAAGATCTAGGAAAAGAGGAATCAAAACAATCAAAATGTTCAGTGGATTTCAGTAGAAGCAAGGGATGAAGGAAGAAACATCAACAGTTTAACCATGTACTATCCTCATACAAAACTGCACAACAACCATATAACACAGCACGGCCACAGTACAACGAAGCGCAACCTCACTACAATAACATGCGGTATAATCAGGTACCTCCGTACAATACACCGCGAGGGGATCGAGCTTGCTACAAAGGAAGAGGATGAGCAAGAGGAGGATTTGGAAGAGGCATATGACCAATGGTATGTCACAACTGTCAATGACTAGGACACTATGCAAGAGAATGTCCACTTCCACCAGCGACTTGTATGTATTGTTGCGCATCGAATCATGACACAGAAGAATGTCCTACATTATTAGGGAAGATCTAGGAAAAGAGGAATCAAAACAATCAAAATGTTCAGTGGATTTCAGTAGAAGCAAGGGATGAAGGAAGAAACATCAACATAGTCACATGCGGAGAAGCTAAAATAGGAAACGATGTAGTACGACAAGAGCCAGTACAACACCAATGGGTGAATAAGAATGTTGAACCAAGGAAGCAGTTTGACGTGCATAACGAGAGGGATATATTTAAGAAAGCCAGACAAGAATTTGTAAATCTTGACATTGAGTCGAATTCAACCACGCAACATAATAAGGAAGTACTAGAATACGAGATGCCTCCATCATTGGATCATACCAAAGAAATGCATCCCCTGGGACAAGTAAGTACAATCAAAGGCTTTTTGCAATCATGTGTAAAATTAATAAATGATCCATCCTCTGTCAAAATATTACAAAGTATGTTAGAAATATATAGTGTAGAGATAGAAGGAAATATAGATGCAATATACCAGATATAAAAAGTATGCATAACAGAAATGAAATTCTAGAACTGGCAGAATAACAGTAATATAACTAGCATAATCTCCACAATAACACAGAAATGATATAAGAACAACAACATGAATAACACTTTGATTCAGAAAGCAATGTTCACAGGCCTCTTCGAGGGGGCAACCTCCAATCAAGCAGTGCTCTGTTACAATAATCTTCAAGCTAGGGTTTTCATACCCTCAACCCTTATTTATACTAAATATGTCTATTAAGAGAAGCATCTTGAGGACGATCCTTCTAGAAGCGGAAGCTTCTATTAGGTATTCTTACATCTGCTTTATTCTATTTTATTGAAAGGCCTTATTAATATTGACCTTTATTACATCTGAATATATTGATCTGCCTATGTGTGGGTTAGGACCCTAACATGTACGCCCCCTTAAAAACAGCCTTGTCCTCAAGGCTTGAGATGTGGAAACTACTACAGAATGGTAGTTGGTTCCCAAGTGGCATTTGTTGGAGTCATATCTTTCCACTGGACTAGCACTTCTTTGATGGTTCTCTGACATAGGCGACTCACGCTGGTCCAAGACTACTTCTGGTTGTATCCATATGGATCCTTCTTTAGCTACTCTAGAAGGTTGGTTTGAATTTTGCACTGAGTTCCAATCACCTTCTTTAAGCATGAAACATGAAAAACAGGATGTAGCTTCGACTGACTGGGCAGAGCTAACTGATAGGTGACTTGCCCCACACGCTTGAGAACTGTATAAGGACCATAAAATTTGGGCACTAGCTTCTGACAATGCTCGGCCTTGAGGGAAGTTTGCTTGTATGGTTGCAGACACAGAAACACCTAATCCCCTTCTACAAATTGACATTCAGAGTGACCTTGATCGGCTTGTTGCTTCATTCTATTCTATGCCATGACCAAGTTCTCTTTAAGGGTACAAAGAATATCCTCTTGAATTGTAAGTGTTTGGTCAGCCACCTGGACCTTTGAGGTACCTAGTACGTATGAGAGAACTGAAGGTGGCTTCTGTCCATATACCACCTCAAAAGGAGTCATGCATGTAGCTGTATGGTAGGAAGTGTTGTACCACCATTCAACTAGGGGTAACCATTGATCCCACTGATGTTGCTTCTCAGAGGAAAAACACCTCAGATATGTTTCCAAACACTTGTTGACAACTTTCGTTTGACCATCAGTCTGGGGATGATAAGTTGTGCTGAGATGTAATTGGGTGCCCTATAGCTTAAACAGTTCTTGCCAAAAATTGCTTGTGAAAGTAGGGTCACGATCAGAAACAATAGAGTGTGGCATGCCATGAAGCTTGAAGACCTAGTCCATGAAAATTTGAGCCACCGTGGATGTAGTAAATGGGTGTTGAAGAGCGCATAAATGAGCATACTTGGAAAGGCGATCCACAACCACCATTATGACTGATTTATTCCCCAATTTGGGCAAGACGGTAATAAAGTCCATAGAGATATCCTTCCAAATAGCAGGTGGAATCAGAAGCGGTTGTAGTGTGCCCAGAGATTTGACTATTTCTCCCTTGTTGCATTGACACACCTCTGATTCAGTGACAAAATTACATATGTCCCTTTTCATACCATCCCAAAAAAAGGAACGTTTGACCCTGTCATAGGTTTTGGTGAACCCTGAGTGCCCCGCTGTGGGTGTAGCATGAAGCTCACAAAGTACCATGAATTTAAGATTTGATTTTTTACTTAAATACAAATGGCCTTTGTATCGAAGCTCGTCCTAGAGCCAAGAGTACCCTTGGGGAGCCGGAGCATTGGTCTGCAATTACTGGATCAGATGTGCACTTTTGGTATCTTGTAACCATTCCTGGTGCACAGCTTGGAGCCAATCGGGTACAATGAAGGAAAGAGAAAAAAGGGATCCTTCTTCTTCATATTTTTGGGACAGTGCATCTGCCACTACATTGTCTTTTCCCTTCTTGTAAATGATCTCATAATCATATCCAAAGAGCTTAGTCACCCATTTTTGTTGCTCCGAGGAGGAAATGCATTGTTCTAGAAAGTACTTGAGGCTTTGATGTTCGGTCTTAATTTGGAAGCATTGACCCAAGAGATAAGGATGCCACAGATCAACAATGTGCAAAATAGCCAACATTTCCTTTTCATAAATGGGTTTGCCCAGATTCCTTTCAAAAATTTGCTTGCTGGTGAAGGCCAAAGGTCGACCCTTTTGCATAAGGAAAGTGTCGATTCCTTTCCCTAATGCATCACATTCCAACACAAAGGTCTTTGTGAAATCAGGAAGGGCTAGAACCGAAGTGGTGCGCATGGTCGTCTTCAAGGTTTGAAAAGCTTGAGCAGCAACTGGAGTCCAAGTGAAAGAGTTCTTTTTTAGGAGAGCAGTGAGAGGTGTTGCAATATTTCCGTAGTTCTTAACAAACTTGTGATAATACCCTGTTAAGCCCAGAAATCCATGCAAGCTTTTGAGAGTCTTTGGGTGTGGCTAGTCTTCCATAGCTTCAATCTTTTTTGGATCCACCCTGACGCCATCCTTGCCAACCAGATGACCCAAGTATTCTACTTCTAAGGCACCAAAAGCACATTTAGACTGTTTTAGGAAAAGTTGGTGCTGAGAGAGTAGATGGAGAACTTGATCCACATTTGTAAGATGGTTTGTCCAGGTTTTGCTATAGATGAGGATATCATCAAAGAAAACTAAGACAAAATGATGGAGAAAGGGATGGAAGACATGGTTCATGAGGCTTTGGAAGGTGGAGGGGGCATTACACAAGCCAAAGGGCATGACCAAAAACTCATAGTGGCCCTCATGAGTTCGAAAGGTCGTCTTGGGAATTTCTACTTCTTTCATACGTATCTGGTGATAGCCCATGCGAGGATCAAGTTTAGTAAAGAATTGGGCGCCACTCAATTCATCCAGGAGGTCATCAATGACAGGAATGGGGAATTTGTCTTTAATGGTCAGTTTGTTGAGGGCATGGAAGTCGGGACATATTCTCCAAGAACCTTCTTTCTTCAGAACCATGACTATAGGAGAAGAGTAAGGGCTCATACTAGGGCAGATAACGCATGCATTAAGTAGTTCCTGGACCATTTTCTCAATTTCATTTTTTTGTGAAAAGGGGTGGCGATATGGACAGATATTGGGAGGAAGGCTTCCGGGTACAAGGGGAATGGAATGATCATGAACACTGCGCGAAGGAGGGAGTCCTTGGGGAGTGGAAAATACCATTTGATGTTTAGAAAGGAGGTCTTGGAGGTCTTGCGGCACTGGGGGTGTCTTTGTTGCTTGTATGGCATGGAGTTGGGCAATGACACCAGAATGACCTTTCTTGAGCAGATTTTCCATGCGATGGGAACTAATGACCTCAGGTGAACCAGTAGTGATGCCTTGGAATTTATATTGGTGGCCTTCCTGGTCGAATTGCATGGTTAATGCCTTAAAATCCATGAGAATGGGACCCAAAGTTCTTAGCTAGTCTGCACCCAACACAATATCACAACCACCCATGTCGATAGCAAACATATGGGGTTTTAGGTGGTAGTCACCGATTTGGAGACACACATTTTCACAATGCCATCCACATTTCATGGAACCACCATTGGCAATCATGATTTGGAAATTGTTGACAACATGGATGTAGCAATGAGTTTCTTGGGCAATGCAGCGATGAATAAAATTATGCGTGCTTCCACTATCAACTAGAATGATGACCTTCCAATGCTTGATGTAACCAATTAACTTGAGGGTTTGGGGAGCGGAGAAGCTAGTGAGAGCATTGATGGAAATGACGGGTTCAACTTCGGGAGAGTCTGAGGGAGAGTTTATGTCAGTGATTTCAGGTGACTCAGACACAAGGGGAGTTTCAACATCCTCTTTTGAGATATCCTCAGAGATGGCCATAAAAATATTTTGTTCCTTACACTTATGGCCCGGGAAATATTTTTCATCACAATTATAACAAAGGCCTTTGAGTTGGCATTCATCCATTTCAGCCCTGGTCAATTTTTGGATCTTTAATGGGGTGGAGGGAGTAGTGGGAGTTATGGGTTTAGGGTGAGGGATAAAGGAGGGTTTTCTGTTTTGAGAGGATACAACCTGTTGTGCTTCTTTATATCTTTTAGTATCCTCCACCCAACTCGAGGGTCAGCCATGAGGACATGGGCCCGAATCTCTTCCTTGAGGCCACTAATAAAACACTCTCGAAAGAAAGCATCAGTCATGCCCTCTGGTCGAAAAGCCAGGCATTCAAAGGAAGCTATGAAGTCTTCTACTATTTCTGATTGTTTCAACTTTGTCAAACGGCCCAAATGGTTGGTGTCCATGTCAAAGCGTTCATAAATCTCAGTCACAAATTGGATCCAATCAATATACCCTTGACGGGAAGTTTTTCTCCATTGCCACCATTGCCAACATTCTTGATCTAGATGGAGAACACCATACCGGATTTTGGCCAAGTCATCTATAATTCCATATAAAGAGAAATAATGTTCCATTTGGGTTACCCAACCAGTGGGGTCAGAGCCATCAAATTTGGTCACATCCACCCGCGGAAAGCTTAGGTCACGTTGAAAGTGATGGGGTTGAAAGGTATGGGAATGGGAGGAATGTTCACCTTCAGTCTTTAGAGGTGCTTCAAAGAAATGGTCATCTATAGGGATCTTCATTTTGGTGCAGAGTGATGCAAAGATAGATTCGAGCTGGGTGGTCAGTTCTTGTTTGACTTCCTCCATTGAGGACTGCATGGTTGTATTTATGGTAGCATTGATGGATGAATCGATGGAGGCAACAGTAGCACTGAGTTGTTTCACTTATTTTTGGGTTTCAAGGAAACCAGCTTGCAAGGTTTTGAAGCGAGCTTCAAGGTCTTGGCTATGGGTATGGGCCATGAGGATGGGTGAACTGAAAAGGAGCGAGCGGGGTCAAAAATTTTTCTGAAAAATGATATGGATGAATGTGATGAGGGCGAAGAGATGAATCCAATGGAATAGGTCTGAAGAATACTACACTGATGAAATCCCCAAATGATTAACCAGAAATAAATGTGTATTTACTTGGCAACCCGAACATAGTTGTGCAAAAAGAGATCTTGTCTATTTTAATTTGTTTATGTTTCTGTCCCCCAAGGGTTAGGTATTCAAGGGTTCTACAGAAAAGGGTTTTCCCTATGCTATAGCTCTCTGATATACGTGCAGGGTCCAAGAGTAGTACTTGGCCCAATATCTTAGGGCACTAACTAAGGAGGATAGACCGTACCCTTAGCCGTACTACCCAACTACCCAGTTACTAGAGAGTATATTCTCGAGTGTTGTTCTCGGTGACACTATAGTAGTCCGGCGGCCGATAGGTTTATATAAAGAGGGCTTCAGGAAATCTAGGTCGATCTGTACACAGGTATTGTCTGATGCGCTACCACTCAAAGGGGTACCAACAGGGGTTACAAGGGTGGCCAACAGATGTGTGTTGAAGAACCACTTGTATTTCCTGTGTGTATGAATCCCTCAATCGCGGGTTTATGCGCATAATGACAGATCTCTGTGGCTTAAAGACGTCGGAATACGTCTCTACCCTGAAAAAAAAAATTCCCACAATTTCTGCCAAGGAAAGTGCTCTAATACCACTTGCAATATACCAGATATAAAAAGTATGCGGAACATAAATAAAATGCTAGAAATGGCAGAATAACAGTAATATAACCAGCATAATTTCCACAATAACACAAAAATGATATAAGAACAACAACATAAATAGTACTTTAATTCAGAAATCAATGTTCACAGGCCTCTTTGAGGGGGAAACCTCTAGTCGAGCAGCGCTCTGTTACAATAATATTCAAGCTAGGGTTTTCATACCCTCAACCCTTATTTATACTAAATATGTCTATTAAGAGAAGCATCTAGAGTAAGATCCTTATAGAAGCGGAAGATTCTATTAGGTCTTCTTACATCCACTTTATTCTATTTTATTGAAAGGCCTTATTAATATTGACCTTTATTACATCTAAATATATTGATCTACCTATGTGCAGGTTAGGACCCTAACACTAGAACATAAAACAATCAATCACCTACATACAAGGAGAAGAACAAGTAGGGAATTCAGGTTGAACGCCAACATTGGAGATTTCAACATGGGAAATATCATACTGGATCTAGGATCTGAAGTCAATGTTTTACCCAAGAATACATGGCAATGTATGGGAGAGCCCACATTAGGATATTGACCCGTTCAGCTGAAACTGGAAAATCAACTTAAAGTTCTACCAATTGGGAGACTGAAAGGAGTAACAGTAGATCTGGACAGAGTGCACACTAAAGCCGAATTCGAAGTAATAAAGATAGTGGATGAAACAACACCTTAACCAGCATTGCTCGACTTGGATTGGGAATTTGATAACCAGGCCATAATAAAATTAAAGACATGAAAGGCCACATTTGAGTCATGAGAATACAGGTTCATTGCACCATTAGACCCATCAGAAGGGGAAAGGTTCGTAGAGCCTACTTGCTTGGATTTGGAGGAAATTAGACAGTTGAACATAACAACTACGCGAGATTAGGACTATGTAAACCCAACTACAGATGGGATACTCAGTTGGAGGACCATCACCTCATGTGCATCAGCCTTAGATACTGGAAACAAAGGCTACATGAAGTTTCCACAAGAATATGTGTAAGAATAGACCGCAAAGTAAGATGGGTAGGTACGGAGATCATGGAACCACCGAGCTTCCATGGGGTAAAAAATCTAGAAGCATTCTTGGCACGTTACAAAGATGATGTGTTAGAAAATCATAGACTCTTAGAACTAGATATAGCACTTAAGGACACACCTGCAATATGGTGGGGCGCACACAAAGAAACAATCAAGGATTGGTACCAATGTAAGCAGTTAATGTGCATTAGGTTTGGCGCAAAACAAATAAGAAACCAACATAAAAAATATGATGGACAGGAAGCACCAGTGGAACACTTGGACAATTGCAGAGCATTGTGGAAAATGACACCCAAGAAGAATTGCCTCATCATTTCATGCACACATTAGAGGGAATCCCAAAAAACTTGTATATGGACCAGGAACTACGCACAGGAACTACAAGCTGGACAATACTACAACAGAACTTTACAGTCACTTTCTCATTTGAACATGAGAAACCCAACATAGATGCAACACTTAAACAAATAAGAGGTGTGATATTCATTAAGGAACCAGAAGTCGAACTCATAACAAAAGAACAACAACGGAACAGAGAGACAATGAAAGAATTGTTTTCATGCTACCATGTGGAGGAAGAAGTACCAAATGAAGATGATCTGCACGATATTCAGATTGAGGAAGTTGAAGGAGAAAGAAAAGTGGAAGGTCCACCTATAGAATAAAAATTAATTGTTACGTCGATCAAGGTGAAGAAATTCAACATTAGGACAGTTGAGAATCCAAAAATGGTCATCATTGGAGACTACTAGGATGAGAAAACAATGTAAAGCATAATAGAGTTACTACGCGAGTACAACGACCTGTTCCCCACAACGTTCACAGAAATGAAGGACATTGCAGGTGAGATAGGTGAAATGAGGATACCACTCATAGCTAAGGCAAGACTAATCAAACAATGACCATACAGACTAAATCCGATATATAAACAAAAAGTCAAAGTTGAGATCGATATGATGATGGAAGCTGGAATCATAGAACCTGTGGAAGAAACTGAATGGATAAGCCCAATGGTAGAATGATGTATGAATGAATTAACGGATCCAATTGCATTACATGCATGAATGAGAATGATAGTATATTGATTTAACAATTAGATATATCTCATAGCATGAAACTCACAGATCCCCATTCAATCCTTGACTGCAAGCACTTGAATATTGCAATCACCCATTAAGACTACGCAGTGCACTCTGTGTACTGCATTGACTTCTGGTTTACCAGGAGGGCCGATAGTTTTAGAGGATTTATTGGATCCCTAGTAGACCTGAACCTGGGTGAAATCATGTTAAAAGTATAACTCAGATAAGAAACCAACAATCATCTATAAATTAGACATAGTACATAGATTTTCCCAATGATGGGACCGAAATAGGTCCAAAAACATCACTGTGAACTAGTTGTAAAATCCCTTCTGCCCTCATTGCACCAGAGGGGAATATTACCCGATTATGCTTCCCATATACACAATATTCACAAAAATCAAAATACAAAAATAATTTACACATACCTTCAACCATACCTTTATCAGGTAGTAGTCAAAGACCCTTCTCTCCAATATGCCCTAGTCTTTGATGCCACAACATAAACTTTTCTCCAGAGACTGTAAGAGTTATTTATTCTTCAACTCCAATATCAGGAACAATGGAACTATTACACCCATCACTAATAGTGCCTCCTTGCAGCTTATACATAGTTCCAAACCAAACTCCCTTCAACAACACCATTGCTCCTCGAAGCATCCTGCAAGTTTCCTTTTCAAATATAGTTTTTACCCCTGCATCGTCTATTTTTCTTACAGAAATCAAATTTTTGGCCAATACTAGGATGTGCATAACACAAGGTAGTGTTATAATCGTTTCATATATGATCCTCAAATTGACTTTTTCTTGACCTATGATTCTGGTTGTTGAGTCATCACCTAGGAAAACATTACCTCCATCATACCTTTCATATTCATAGAACCACTTCCTATTGTTACGAGGGAAAAACTCTCTATGGAAAAGGGTAAACCACAACAGACAGGTATGACTGCAGAAATCAACTCAATTCCATTGTATGTTATATAAACTAATGTGCAAGATAAGAAAGAGGCCTACCTCAATCCAACATTCAATGATGTATACCGTTGAGCACTTCAACCCAAATATTTATACCTGCAATAAGTTCTTAACAAATGAGCATAGAAAGTACATGGTGATAGTATAAAGGGGTTAGCACATTAGATAACATAATCAATTAATAAACATTACAAGCATGCCCATGGATAATAATCATATATTTGCACGATGCCAATAGGATGGGAAAGGAGCATTTCTATTAATAATTGATCAGTAGAAGTGACAACATTACAGACTTCTATGTCAGCACGGTTCAAAACCAAGACACCAAGTTCCTTCCAACTAGGCCTCCACCACTTCAATCCTCCACCAAAGGTAATCTCATAGGAGAGAGACAATAAGGTTCTCTCAACAATAGGGAAAGATCTTGGGGGTTGAACACTGTGTTCAGACTTGAGGGACAAAGGGATGCAGACTCAATACGAAGTAATTTCTTCAGAGTAACTTTTCTCTCAACGTTGAATGCTTTCTTCTATTTTCCATAGCTTGGAATTGTGCTTTTATAGTCTTCAAATTGCAACTGAAGGGCCGAGTAAGAACGTTTCCATTATGTGGAAGGACAAGGATCGGAGATCTCCTATCATGACATGGAAACCTGGTTCCATTTTGTATTTTTTGGCACAAATCCCAATGTACGCAGGTTGTAGTGGAGAAGCCTGCATATACGCATGATGTATAGCAGATAGGGCGCGTATATGTGGAAAAATGTGTATTTTTGGCTATGGATTCATCGAAAAGGGATGACAAGTCTGCATAGAAAAATGGAAAAAGGCCCTCTGTACAAGATAACAATGGTGGGGAAAATATTGATATAACATATGCCCCCTAATGTGTGAGATCAGAGGAGTATCTGTGATGGCCGAAATACATTATAAATAACCTAGGAGTGGAGTGGTAGAGAACCGGCTGGATGAACTTGATTACTCATTACATTCTGTATTGACTTTGCATACATGGCTGCCAAGAATACAATGCAGATCCATGTGGAAAATATACCAAATAAGTGTTTGTGGCCATGAATAGGAAAATACAAATGAGGTTATATGCCAGAATCTGTCATAGTCATGAACAAGGCCTAGTGAAACCAGTCTCAAAATCAATCTGAAGATATCTATATACCATGGAGTACAATCTGATCTCCCATGATCACTGAAGTCGAATAGGTGTTGGTCTAATGAAAGGGAAGCAACATCTCAGGAAAGTTGTGGCCACGTAGTGATGTCTTCAAGTCTTCTACACTATCTGCCAAGAGTGCAAGTCTACATCATGTGAATAAAGGAGTTGAGGTTGAACACAATAAGACATCGTTTGATTACCAGTCATTGAGATATACCATTAACCAACGCGAGACAGACTACCAATAATGAAAGTAGGTATCAAGGAACTAAGTACATTCCTACAAGTGTGAATAAAGGAGTCAGTGTCGAACACTTGAGAAATCCATTGATCAAGATACATTGATGTATTCCCATCTGTTAATGGTGAGAGAGCCTACCACTAATGACTGGAAGCCTCAAGGTACTCATAAAACTCTAGGTCATTTATCCAAAATAAATGAGTTGAAGTCGATGGAAAGAGACCCGTTGAAAGTAGAGAATTAAGGAATCTCTCATCAATCAGCATGAGGAATAAAGCAGGAGCTTCATGATTTGGTGGAGATCGAACAAAGAACATGTTCACAAACCAACGACTCTATGCATCTTTCGCATGTACCAAATGAAAGCGGTATACAAAAAAGACCCTCTGAATAATAGCCAATGATGAAAACTATTGACAAAGGTGAGGATACCACCAATAGGGCTAATGGCATCCAAGACACTGCACGAATCCCAAAGTGTGAATATATGTCTTCTCGTCGAACACAAGGGAAACCACACAGTCAATGACCAATGATAAAATTTTGATTGTTGGGTTCAAGGTGATCTACCGATGATGCAAGTAGGGTCAGGGTGCATGATAAGACCATTGTATCATGTGATTCTGAGACAAACTGAGGGTATGGCCAACATGCAAAGTCAATATTTATGAGGAGTGGCCAACACAGGTTGATAGACTTCCTTTGAACAAGAGCATGAGACATATAGTGGACTCCGACAGCATAGACTCAATGATGTGACTATTAGATGCAGGAGGCATCAATAACATTCTCTATAGGGACTGGAAGAGTAACCAGTTGGTAGATAAAACTATGTGATGAGATCAGCTTCCTAAGGCCATGCTAAACCAAAAATTATGATGACACAAGGTCTCAATAATGTTTTTCTATGTTCAAAGGAGACACGGTTGCTACCAATTATAATATAGTACTCCCTTCCTACCCGTATTTTTTTGTTTTTCATAACAAATGAATGTTATGATACAGAGGAGGAAACAAGTGTTGCAAGTAAGAAAAACTAGTTCCAGCAGTGGAACGTACCTATGCTTAATGCAAGGAAATGCATGCGGGAGATGGACACTTGGGGTGATTTTCCCTCTAGGGTATAGGGTGTCAAACTACGAAGGATATAAAAAAGGCTCGTTGAGGATGCAAAAACTGCTTAGGCAACGGTTTATAATGCAAAGTGAGAACTGGCTAAAGGATCAATATTGCAAGCGGGGGCATGAGATGCAATCACAACTTAATGAAAAAAAATATTCATTTTTATGTCTTGTCGTCTACTTGGTGTGAAAAAAAGGTAAAATTGTGCCAAATAGATGTCTTTTCAAATCCAATTTACGAGTGTGAAAAGGACAATTTCACTCGGAAATATTTTCTATTTTTTATAACAAGTCGAAAAAGAGCTTAACTAAGACTCATGATCTTTCAAATACAATTTAATGAGTGTGAAAGGGACAAATCACTTGGAAATCTTTTCGGTTTTTAGATGAGTCGGAAAAGAGCTTAACTAAGACTTGTTTTGTAGTCTTAATCAACATGTAAAGGGGGAGGCCAAGACTCCCATATTAGTCTTCTGTGGAAAGTCAGCATCTCACAGATAGCTGACAAAATCTTGGGAAAACCCAAATCTCTCCAAGTCGAGGAGGAGAAAGTGATAAAGGAGGATACAGTCTCTGTGATGGTTTGAATAATGTATATTAATGAAAAAGACATAAGTGGGGTTATGGGATGCCCCACCAAGTCATCCCAATCGAAGGGAACCTCGTCAGGACTTAGAGGGAGAGAATTCGGGGGAAGAATAAATCTCTCTCATTCAGAAGGGAGAGGATTTGGAAAGTTGATGACATGACTAAAAGGTGCATCACTCTCTTCAGGGAGAGTAGGATTGACCAGAGATTGCACTGGTGTGGCCACTTCTTCAATTATAGGTTGAAGAGGATGCATAGTAATGGGGGAAAGAGATGCTTCACCCTTGACAAAGGAGGTGAGGTTGAGAGAGGATCACATCGATAGAACCATCAAGATGATCAAAGGAGAAGTCATGTGAGAAGAAACCATGTATCCCTCAGAATCCGAAGGGCTCTTGGGTGAGCCCCACACTTCTGGTATCCCGGTAGTATCCGAGCACAAACGAGTAAGATGACTTCCTTCACAAGTCCTACAAAGGAATTTAGGCTTACATCTGAGATGTCTAGGCTTCTCGATGTCACTAGCTAGGGAAAGGAGGTTGTCTCCTGTATGATGAATATAGGTTGGAGACGTGACATGGCTATGATTTGGGGTAAAAAGGATGGTTGCCCCAACATAATTGGCAGAGGTTGGGGGCAAGTTGTTGACATAATTTGTAGAAACATTTGACCCATCTCCGACATGACTGAAAGAGGTTGGTGATGGAGCACCAAATGACTGGGATAGTGATAGATTGTGGCATTTGATTCCAAGGTCCAGGGAAATATTGATTCAAAAAATTTGTAGGCCAGAAAGGATCCTGGTGTACCCCCTGTCCCAGCCCAGAAAAGTGGTGGCCAATGCCAAAATGGTCTGAAGATATTTGGACGAGTATCATCACTGAGGTTTGTGAAGACACTGAGGTAGGATAAGAATTATTTGAGTGAGGATATATGTTGCCCTTTTGTTAAGGGGTTCCATAAAGAGGGTAGCCCAGACCGTAAAATTGATTCTCCCCTGAAAGACCTGGGGCTACTTGAGGACCTGTCATGGAAAAAGTGTTTGAAGGCACTGACATGGCGGACGAAAGATACATGGGTGGGGTGTAATAAGTGGGATAAGAACCCATCTGAGTACTGGCTCCTAAAAGAGCATAGCTAGTATTAGATCCATAAAGGGGAAGGTTCCAACCTCCCATGGGGACACGACTCAATATCAAACGAAGAAGTAGGCATCGGAGCCATGGTTCCCTCGGATCCAATGCTAGGATTCATATATGTGGGCCAGGGAGAGGATTGCACGGGGGAAGGCATATCAACAGAAAAATGACTAGAGACCCAAGGTGTGGACTGAGCATTGTATTTTTGCATACCATTGTAAAAAGCGGAAGGATCTGTCCCCATGAAATGAGAAGGAATCATGGGGTGGGTATCAGTGAATGAGGGAGAAAAATAAAATCCACTTTCCATAATGATGAAAACCAAAATAGACTCCTAAGGCCAACTAGTAGTCAAAGAG
The DNA here is from genome assembly GCA_032191745.1 of Picea mariana. NCBI lineage: Eukaryota > Viridiplantae > Streptophyta > Pinopsida > Pinales > Pinaceae > Picea > Picea mariana. Next base: position 27,771 of record JASDQU010109382.1, read on the forward strand.
CATACCAAAAAGTCAAACGACCAATATGTATGCAAACAGGCTAAAGTGGCTAAGTGGCCTCCCTCACTAAAGAAGGTATGTCTCATCCAAGAGGGACCTGAGACTCCCCGCTAAAGTCTGGAGGTAACATAATTAGTTATAGGGGCCCTCGTGGGCTTAACAACCAGTCGGTCAGATCCCCCCAGAGAGGTAATCTTCCATAAAGTTTGTGTGTTATCTGACTCAGGGTACAAGCAGAATAACCCCTGCAAGTAACCTATGAGATACGTAAGTCAAGAAACTAATAAACCACTATATAACCAATGCACAAGCGAGCAGTCGTAATTCTGAATCACTGTATGGGCAGGGTAGAAAATCCTGAAACCTTGAAAGAACTGCCTCTCACAGATGTATGGGTACTAGCAAGATCCCCAAATATGAATAAATGCACATAAATATCTTTGACGCTAGGTGAGTATCCAGGGGTTATCCCTTCAACTAACTTTGTGCGACCTCATGATTAACTCTGGTGTGAGCGGAGGCTCCTGATATTACCAATTATACAATGGAATTCTCAACTCCCTGTCTTAGACACATATGTTTATTTAATTTCCTTGGAGAAGTTTACTCACAAAATCCTATTCCAAGGCACTAAATCCTAGACTAGTTTGTGCACCCTAAAAATAAAATTGTGACTAATCAATTTAAGTTTAAAGCATAAATTTTATTGGCCATGATTACTAAAAAGGGTATGGAAGCGAAACTCATGATGTTATGACTCTGCAAGAAGATAAATATGAATACAATGCAAAGTCTCTCTTTAACTTTTCAATGAATGATATGCTAATAAAAACAGTGCAATTTTCTATCTCAACTCTGCAATTCATAAGTAAAATAAAATATTTTGCTAAATGCACTAAGCTAATGATAAAGTTTCAAATAAATAAATGGTAACCAATACAAAATGCCTATTTTTTTTTGTATTTTCAATATATTAAAGAGAAAACGCATGGACTAAAAAGAAACCTGATATATAAATTTTTCTATGTATATACGAAATAACTTCAAACAGAATATCAATAAGCTAAGAAAACAACCCAGGGTTCAAGGACAAACCAAAAATGAAAAACAATGAGAAAGACTACGCCCAAAAATTCAACTCCCAACAGGTTTCTTTTCAACCCAGAGAAGCTCAATAGGAACTACAGAGACCTAAGAAGGCTCAACAATCATCAAATCCCACCCAACAGTCACTAAACCAAGCAAACAAGCAAGGGAAAGTGGTATACATGACTATTAAATAGGGAATATACACGCATCTAGCAGTGAGATAGCACGCATGTGTACACGACTGTCAAGGCAATAGGGCATGTACAGGCTTGAAAACAAGACCAGGCAAGGGTAAAAAGGATGAAAAATCATACCTAGAGTGAACAAAATCTATCAAGAAGTGATACAACAAGAAACACAAAGGAAAAAGAGCAATGCAAGAAGAAAAATTACTTCAACCCTTAGAAGAAATATCTCTCCCCAGTGGAGTCGCCAATTCTGTTACAAGGGAAAAACTCTCTATGGCCAAGGGTAAACCACAACAGATAGGTATGACTGCAAAAATCAACTCAATTCCATCATATATTATCCAAACTCGATCCAACGTTCGATGATGTTCCACCGTTGAGCACTTCGACCCAAAGCTTTATACCTACAATAAGTTCTTAACAAACAAGCATAGCAAGTACATGGTGATAGTATAAAGGGGTTAGCACATTAGATAACATAATCCATTAATAAACATTACAAGCATGCCCATGGATAACAATCATATATTTGCATGATACCAATAGGACGGGAAATGATTATTTCTATTCATAATTGATTAGCAGAAGTGACAACATTACAGACTTTCATGTCAGCACGATTTGAAACCAAGAAACCAAGTTCCTTCCAACTGGGCCTCCATTGCTTCAATCCTCCACCAAAGGCAAGCTCATAGGAGAGAGACAATGAGGTTCTCTCCATAATACGGAAAGAGCTTGGGAGTTGAACACTGTGTTCAGACTTGAGAGACAAAGGGATGCAGACTCAATATGAAGTAATTTCTCCAAAGTAACTTTGCTCTCAAAGTTGAATGCTTTCACCTCTTTTCCATAGCTCAGAATTGTGCTTTTATAGTCTTCAAAATGCAACTGAAGGGCCGAGTTGGAACGTTTCTAGTATGTGGAAGGCCAAGGATCAGAGATCTCTTGTCGTGACATGGAAACCCGACTCCATTTTGTATTTTCTGGCACAAATCTCGATGTACACGGGTTGTAGTGGAGCATCCTGTGTATACGCATGCTATATAGCATATAGGGTGCATATATGTGGAAAAATGTGTATTTTTGGCTCTGGATTCATCAAAAAGGGATGACAAGTCTGCATAGGGAAATGGAAAAAGGACCTCTGTGCAAGATAGAAATGGTGGGGCAAATATTTATATAACACATGTGGGGATTCATATGAAAGGATGCTCCTGAGTTAACCAACCATTGCCTCATGATCTGCAGGTGTGCTTGAAGAAGCCAAGTACACTTCCCCTCCTTCTTCCTTGGAGGTCTTTTCTTCTGTAGAAGGAGATTCTTCAGATCCCTTCTTTTTCTAAACTTTGGATCTACATTGCTTATTGTAGTGCCCTTCTTTTCCACATTGTAAGTTTTAAACCTGCGAAGTAAATAAATCCATATAGATTCTTAAGCAAGACAGAAATCAATCAATGGCTCATACACAGAGTACACAGAGATTTTATACCGGAAACCCTCAACCGGGAAAACCTTTCTTTTATTCATTATGTCGAATTTCACCATTCACCATACAATATATACAATGTTTTTAGGTATTCTGTAGATACCAAAACCCTAATCCCTTAATCTGGGATTAATTTACAAAACCGCTAAAAATATCAAAATCCACCAAAAATAGCAAAAACCGCCCAAAAACAAATTTCGGGGCGCTGCCTCGAACGCTGCGTGTAACCAGGGGGGCATACCTACCCCCCACTGGGACCACCCTAGGAAAGCGCCCAGTGCACACGACACAAATAGAGCACTAGTGCAAGGGATCGTCAAATGCAGTTTTCATATCTGACGCACCCACACACACACATGCAAAGAATATAACACATACCCAACATTCTCCCACTTGTTGTTTTCTTTGCATCCAAGGGTCCAGGGGATTATATAGTCAAAAATCTAGGGCAGCAATGCCCATTGTTACTCTACACCAGGAGAACTTTTTTGTGCTTATAGACATTGTCAATGAATTTGCAACATTCTTCAAAGTGTCAACCTTTTCCAGTAACACCTTCTTTTCCTCAACCATGTCTCTCACAAAGTGATACTGAACATCAATATGCTTTGTCTTCGAATGATAAGCTGGGTTATTTGCCAGGAATATTGCACTATGACTGTCACAATCTAATCTCACTGCTTGTTGTACCAACTCAATACCTGAACACAATCTTTGTAACCATACTGCTTCCTTTCTTGCATGAGTGGTTGCCATGTGTTCAGCTTCTGTAGTTGAGAGTGCCACTACAGCCTATCTTTTTCTCATCCAATGGATTGCTCCTCTAAATAGGTTAAACACATACACACTTGTAGATCTTCTGCGATCTAGTTCTCCAGCCCAGTCTGCATCAACAAAGCCATGTATGTCCACCACTCTATCCAATCCCGGACTTCCTTGGTAGCACAATCCATAACTGGTGGTGCCACGAAGATACCTGAAGACCCTCTTTACTGTTGTCCAATGCTCCTTCCCTAGTTTTGACATATACCTGCTCAAAACTCCCACTGCATGTGCAATGTCCAGTCTAGTACAAACCATTGCATACATCAAACTTCCAACTGCACTGGCATATGGAACATGGGACATGTCCTCTTCTTCTTCCTATGTCTTGGGACATTGATCTGTAGATAAATTTACACCTATAGGAATAGTAACATTGACCGGTTTACTTCCATGCATTTTAAACCTCTGCAATATTGTCTCAACATATTTTCTTTGATTCAACCAAAGTTTCATGTTTGCGCAATCTCTTTTAATCTCCATTTCCAGAATGAAGTTAGCAGCACCAAGATCCTTCATGTCAAATTTGGAGGATAGCTGTGATTTCACCTCCTTGATAACATTCATGTTATTTCCTACCAACAACATGTCATCAACATACAACACTACATAAATGAAGTGATTACCAACCTGCTTGGAATATACACAGTGATCATCCCTGCTTCTTACAAATTCCAATCCAAGGATGTATGTGTCAAACTTTTGGTACCACATCCTAGGTGATTGCTTCAGACCATATAGTGACTTCTTTAGCTTACAGACCAGCTCTTTCTTTCCCTTCAGTACAAAGCCTTATGGCTACTTCATGTAAATTTCTTCTTCTAGATCCCCATGTACGAATGTTGTCTTCACATCCATCTGTTCCACTTCAAGTTCAAAAGTAGCAGTAATAGATAAAAGAAATTTAATAGAAGTTAACTTAGCAACATGAGAAAAAATCTCACCGAAGTCAATTCCCTCTACCCGGAAATAACCTTTTGTTATTAACCGAGCTTTGTATTTCTCCACTTTACCTTGTGCATTAAAATTCTTCTTGAACAACCATTTTCTACCAACTGATTTTCTTCCAGCTGGTAGCTCAACTATATCCCATGCCTCATTCTTATCCAAGATATCCATTTCTTCAACCATGGACTTCTTCCAGAGTTTACTATCCTCTGAATTCACTACTTCCCTAATAGTTCTGGGATCATCATCAGTAATAGATAAAGCAAAATTGGAATGAAAATCAGGTGGACTATACCTTTCTGGTTCCTTCTATCTCTCACTGATCTCCTCAATACTAGGGTATGAGGTTCTTCTTCTTCTTCTGCTTCCTCTTCTTCAGATGATTCAGATTTTGCATCATCCAACTCAAGCTCTATTTTCTCAAGTTCGTCTTGCGTTGGTGGGAATTCCTGTTTGGACACATCTTTTACCTCTCTGAAAACAACATCTCGACTGTAAATAGTTTTATTGGTTTTTGGGTTCCAAAGCTTATAAACTTTCACACCATCTTTATAACCAATAAAGATACACTTTTCAACTTTATTATCCATCTTACTCCTATTTTCCTTTGGAACATGTACATAAGCATCACAACCAAACACTCTAAGATGTTGAAGAGAGGGTTTCTTTCCAGACCATACCTCGTGTGGAGTTTTATCATCCAATGATGATGAAGGTGATCGATTGACCAGGTAACATGTTGTACCCACTGCCTCTGCCCAGAATTATTGTCCTAACCCGACACCACTGAGCATGCTCCTTGCTTTTTCCATCAATGTCATGTTCATCCTTTCTTCAACTCCATTCTATTGAGGAGTGTATGGAGTAATCTTCTGCCTTGCTATACCACACTTCTTACAGAATTCTTCGAATTCATTTCTGCAGAATTCTCCACCATTATCTGTTCTCAATACCTTTATTTTCTTCTCTGTCTGATTTTCTACCAGAGCCTTAAACTCTTTAAATTTATCAAATACCTCAGATTTCTTTCTAAGAAAATAAATCCATGTGTTCCTTGAAAAATCATCTATGAATGAAACATAATACACAGATTTACCTAGGGATGGAACAGGAATAGGTCCAAACACACCACTGTGTATCAACTCTAAGATCCCATTTGCTCTTATAGCACCATATGGGAATCTTACTCGATTATGTTTACCATATATGCAATGTTCACAGAAATCAAAATCCAAAGTGCAATTAGACATACCTTCAACCATACCTTTACATTGTAGTGTTCGAAGGCCCTTTTCTCCAATATGCCCCAGTCTTTGATGCCACAGCATGGTCTTCATTTCTGGGACAGTATTGGTCTTGTCTCCTTCATTTCTCTGCTCAGGGACAACAGAACTATTAAACCCATTAGTATAAGTGCTTCCCAACAACTTGTTTAGAGTTCCACAATGAACTCCCCTCATCAACACCATTTCTCCTCATACCATCTTGCAAGTGTTCTTTTCAAATATAGTTTTCACTCCTGCATCACCCAACTCCTGGCTAGTTTTGGAATGTGTAGAACCCCAAGGAGAGTTCTAATCCTTCCATCATTTTGTTAATGTTTATGCCATTATTATAGTTCTTCTCATTTCAATAGATAATAGCAACATAAGAACAAGATCACTAAGAAATACACATTCACAAGAGACATAGAATTTATCCTGGGAAACCCTCTAGGGGAAGAAAACCCAGCAAAACTTCCTTAATATAGATAGCCAATACAATGCCAAGAGATCTCTATGCTAAAACAGAAAGTCCTCTCCAAGATATGCACCACTCTCTCTCTCCTTTGCCGGAAACAGATCAGAACTTGTCTCTCAAACTGAGCAAGTGAGTTGTGATAAAATGAGGTGCTAGCCTCCTTTATTTATACAAGTTTTGGCATGTGTCAAGTGTCTTTTCACTAGCAGGGCTGACTTCTCAATCTAGGTGGGTAAACCCACCTTTATTATATTTCTGGGTCTCTTAATTCACTGTTGGGGCTGACTTCTTATTCTGCCTATTACAATTGTCTTTTGACCAATCTGCAAAAGGGGATTTGGTCCTATTACAATATCCGACATGATCAATCCACAATGGGGATTGATCCTATGAATTAAATATCAATAATAATAAGAATACTCTTTGCAATTACATTATTTCAACACTCCCCCTTAACAAGAAGGGTATTCTTCAGCAGCATCATGCGAGAGAGAGAGGACAACATCATCAACAACATCAGGTGGGACGACAACATCATCAATATCATCTTGGCTGGTGTATCTATAAATCATCAGAAGTTTTCTTCATCGACAACATCATCATTCTCTAAAGAATTCCATCATCATCTGCATCAATATGTATCAGTATAAAAAATGATACCTCATCAGAGCACTAGGTTGGCCCATCACAGTACTAGACTAGCTCTATGTCACAGTTGTTAAGCTAGTAGCTCAATGCGAGTCACATCTTGCTTTACGTCTAACAACTAGGTCAAAAGCAAGGTATACATCATCTTTCTTTACGTCTAACAACTGGGTCAGAAGCAAGGAACACATCATCTTGCTTTACATCTAACAACTAGGTCAGAAGTAAGGAACCATCTTGCTTTACGTCTAACAATGAGGTCAGAAGAAAGGAACACACACATCATCTTGCTTTACATCTAACAGCGAGGTCAGAAGCAAGGAATCATCGTTCTTTACGTCTAACAGCGAGGTCAAAAGAAAGGAACACACACATCATCTTGCTTGACGTCTAACAGCGAGTTCAGAAGCAAGGAATCATCTTGCTTTACGTCTAACAACGAGGTCAGAAGCAAGTAACACACACATCATCTTGCTTTACGTCTAACAGAGGTTAGAAGCAACGAATCATCTTGCTTTACGTCTAACAGTGAGGTCAGAAGAAAGGAATGCACACATCATCTTTCTTTACGTCTAACAGCAAGGTCAGAAGCAAGGAATCATCTTGCTTTACGTCTAACAGCGAGGTCAGAAGTAAGGAATCATATATACTCCCCCTTTTAGGGAGGGTCCTTTCGGACTATACCAAGCTTATCTCGAAAGTGTTCAAGCTTTAAAGGAGATAGAGGTTTGGTCAACACATCAGCAACCTATTCATCCATGCTAACATATAGGAGCTTCAAGGCTCCTTCCTACACCATGTCATGGATGTAATGATAGCGAATCTCTATGTGCTTCGACCTATCATGGAATACAGGATTCTCTGTCATCTTTATGCAGCTCTGGTTGTCACATAGGATCATGGTTGCTTCCATCTCTAGGTCAAATAGACCGGTCAGCAACTTTCGAAGTCATATAGCTTTGCAGCTATAAGCAGAACATGCGGTAATGTACTCTGCTTCTGCTGTGCTGAGAGAAATACTAGATTGCTTCCTACTCTGCCACGAAATCATGGCTAATCCCAAACTGAAACAGCATCTAAAAGTTCTTTTTCTATCAACAACGCTTCCTACCTAATCTAAATCAGTGTAACCACTCAATGTGAAATTATGATCTCCATCATAACTAAGACCATAATCTATCGTACCTTTAAGGTACCTCATCACATGTTTTGCAGCCACTAGGTGAACACGTCTGAGCTCTACAGAAACTGACTCAAGGTGTTCATGGAAAAACAAATGTTTGGTTTGGTGTTCGTCAGGTACATTAGTGATCCAATAATCTATCTGTACAGTGTGGCATCAATCAAATCTGACGAAGTATCAACCAGCAGCTTCAGCTTCTCTTCCATGGGTGTATTCATGGGTTTGCATTCCATCATGTCGAATCTCTTTAAGATCTCGACTGTGTACTTCCCTTGGTTAAGGAAGATCCTCTCTGGTCTTTGCCATACCTCAAGACCTAAGAAATAATGCATTAGTCCAAGGTATTTCATTTCAAATTCAGAGGCAAGTCTCCTTTTACATTCAACGATGAGCTTTTCTTCTCCAGTTAAGAATAAGTCATCCACATATAGCAGTAAGATTACTGGCTCATTATCCATAATTTTGAAGTAGAGATTTGAGTCTTCTTTACTCTTGGTAAATCATAAGCTCATCAAGAAACTGTCTATACGGCCATACCAAGCTCTAGGAGCTTGCTTCAATCTGTATAAGGATTTTTTCAATCTGCAGCCATGAGACTTCCCATATTCAACCTCAAATCCTTGAGGTTTCTCTATATACACTTCCTCTTTGATGACACCATTTAGGACAGATGTCTTCACATCCATCTGGTGCAGCTTCCACTTCATCTTAGCTGCAAGAGCTATGATGGTACTGACTGAAGTGTATCTGGCTACAAGAGTGAATGTCTCTTCATAGTCAATGCCTTCCTTTTTGGAAAATCCACGAGCGACAAATCTTTCTTTATGTTTCTCAATACTTCCATCAGCAGCATGTTTTATTTTGAAAATCCATTTTGATGATACCACATCCTTACTTTTTGGTCTGGGAACTATTTCCCATACATTGTTCTTTATTATGGATTGGTATTCCGCTGTCATGGCGTCTGCCCATTCCTTCTTTTGAAAGGCTTCTTCAAATCAGTTAGGCTCCTCATCTAGGAGATCACACATCAAAGCCATGTAACTGGAGAATGGATGTGGTCTTTTCACCTGTATCGAGGTTCCTTCTGGAACACCATACTTCTCTCCATCTTGAATAAGCTCTCTTCCCCAAGCATGATTTCTTCTATGGGAGAAGGTTATTTGAGGAGGTTCTTGAACTTATGTTACATCATGGTCTTCAAGAGTTTCCTCATCAGGGGAAGTTACAACTTCCCTCACTAGTTCTCCAGCTCTAGGAACTTCCCTCACGGATTCTGTAATCCTGGGAATTACTGGCTCCTCTTCATATACTTCTTCAAGCTAGCATCTTCTTGATTTCTTAAGTGTTGCTTCTTCATCAAAGGTCATGTCCCTACTGATCTCAATGTGGCAGTGACCTAGTATATAGATTATGAAGGCTTTGGAGACCTCACAGTATCCCACAAATATTCCCTTCTTTCCAGAGGGTTCCAGCTTGTTTCTCTTCTCTTTTGGAATGTGTATGAAGACTGGGCAGCCAAATATTTTGAGATGGCTTACCTCTGGCTTCTTTTCGGTGAACATCTCTTCCGGGGTCTTGAACCCAAGTGCGCTATGGGATAATCAGTTATGCACATAAAGAGTTGCCATTGTTGCTTCTGCCCATAAGCACATAGGAAGATCTTGATCATGGATCATAGTCTTCACAGCTTCCATAATTGTTCTATTCTTCCTTTCAGCTACACCGTTTTGTTGAGGATTATAGGAAGTAGTGAGTTCCCTCTTGATCCCAACATCTCTGTAGAAGTTCATGAACTCTTTTGAGGTATATTCTCCTCCATTATCTGACCTGAGTATCTTAATCTTCCTTTCAGAAAGATTCTCTATCAAGGCTTTAAATTCCTTGAATTTGTTGAATACTTCATCTTTAGATTTCAAGAAATATATCTAGGTCTTGCGAGAATAGTCATCAATGAACGATACAAAGTATACATACCCGCCAATGGAGGATGATGGCATTGGGCCACACACATCTGAATGAATGAGTTCCAGTACTCGTTCTGCTTTATTGTCCCTCTTTGGAAAAGGTTTCTTGATATTCTTCCCTTGCGCACATCCATAGCATATGCCTTCCTGATCACCCTTGAGTTCTGGTAAACCTGTGACATCTTTGCATATGTATGGTAGAACCTTGTAGTTGATGTGGGCCAATCTTCTATGCCAATGTTTGCATGAGTTTTCAATGACATGGGTCATGGCAGTCTCTGGGTGACCCTTTAGCTTATATAACCCATTTTCTTCATTTCCAATGACGATTGCTTCATTTATGGTTTCTCCTCTAGCCCACATAAGAACTTCTCCATCTATAAAGGAAACTCTATAGCCTTTCTTGTCTAAAGCTGATATGGAAAGTAAGTTTTTCTTCAAGCCTGGTACATAGAGTACGTCCTTCATCTTTATTGAGTTTTCTGAATCTAGCTTGTAGTTTGATTCTCCCACTCCCTTGATGGGATATTGGTAATCATATNAAGAGAGAGTATTTCTCTTACCCTTCATGTGCTTTGATGCACCACTATCAATGAGCCATGTGTCCTCTCCAGGTGTTACCGATCCTGAGAGGGCCGAGATCAAGACATGGTCCTTGATCATCTTTGTAGGTGGCTCTTCATCTTCAACTATGTGGGCATGTTGCCTCTTATGTTTCCTCTTGTATTCTTCTCATCTGACTGGACAAGAATTCACCTTGTGTCCCATCTTATCACAATGATAGCATTGTATAGATGAGAGATCTCTTTCCTTGTGTTTGCCTTTCTTCTGAAATCTCCTTGAATGAGATTATTTGTTATTGGATTTGTTTGATGGTTGAGGCTCTCTATGAGTCTCCCTTTTGAAGTAGGTTTTATTCCTTCCTCCTTTGGTGTGGGTGGCTAGGGCTTGATCATCATCCCTAGCTAGTAGCGCTTCACGATTCACTACTCTTGTTTCTTCTTGGATGCATTCTTCCCATAGGTTGTCGAACTTTAGTTTCTCCTTTCTGGCACATATCGTCTATATAAAAGAATACCAAGGTCTTGTCGTCATTATGAGTTCATTTTTGTCTATGGTATCTCCAATAGCTTCTAATTGTTCTTTGAATTCTGAGATTCTGGAGAAGTATTCCTGAATCATTTCTCCTTTCTGCATCCTTGTATTCTTTAGTTGAGTTCTAAGATTCATCTTTTGATTTATGTTCTTTCCTTCATATAGTTTGGTCAAGGCATCAAACATTTCTTTTGGGGTCTTCTTGGATGACACATAAGGGATCAGATGGTCCTTGATTGAATCTGCAATGATTCTTTTGGCCCTTATTGTGTCCTTTTGATGCTTTGTTTTTTCTACGGCATCGTCGGGTTCCAATACTTCGTTTTTGACGAATCTTGCTAGGTCATTCTCTTCAAGAATGAGGCCAGTCCTATACTTCCAGGCATGGAAGTTTCCCACTCCTTCTAACTTGTCAACAAGATTAATGCTTGCAAACATCTTTACATGGAGCTAGGAAAATGACCGAAAAATGAAAGTTCTCAAAATCAAAAGCTAAACTTACCAGGAGATGCATTTGGCTGAGGTGAGCTTCCTGGTGTGTTTGGATCTGAGAAAATCCAATTTTTTCCCCTTCAAATCTGATCTGTGGATTTCTGCACTAGTGCTTTTGGTACTTCTAGTACTCTGGTACTTCTGGTACTTCTGGTACTTTTGTGAAACTAGGGTTTCACTTTTCAGGAGATCCAGCCACTGAAAAGGTGTGCTGAAGGTGCCAAAATGATCCTTGGGGGAGGGCGCAACTTTCTAGGTGGTTTTGAAGCTGAAAAGCTTCACTTTTGAAAAACCCTAATTTACAGGTATGGAAACAGTGATGTTTCTCTCTTGCGAAATATGCTTCCTTCAGGTTGGCTCTGATACCATGTTAATGTTTATGCCATTATTATAGTTCTTTGCATTTCAATAGATAATAGCAACATAAGAACAAGATCACTGAGAAAATCACATTCACAAGAGACATAGCATTTATCCTGGGAAACCCTCTAGGGGAAGAAAACCCAGCAAAACTTACTTAATATAGATAACCAATACAATGCCAAGAGATCTCTATGATAAAACAGAAATTCCTCTCCAAGATACGTACCACTCTCTCTCTCCTTTGCCGATAACAGATCAGAACTTGTCTCTCAAACTGAGCAAGTGAGTTATGATCAAATGAAGTGCTGGCCTCCTTTATTTATACAAGTTCTGGCACGTGTGAAGCATCTCTTCATTGGCAAGGCTAACTTCTCAATCTGGGTGAGTAAACCCACCTTTATTATATTTTTGGGTCTATTAATTAACTGTTGGGGCCAACTTCTTATTCTGCCTATTACAATTGTCTTTTGACCAATCCGCAAAAGGGGATTTGGTCCTATTACAATATCTGACATGATCAATCCACAATGGGGATTGATCCTATGAATAAAATATTAATAATAATAAGAATACTCTTTGCAGTTACATTATTTCAACACATTTAGCAGCAACTTAACCCTTCCACGTCCCAAGATTTTTTTTGTCGAGTCATCTCCTAGGAATACATCACCACCATCATATTTTTCATATTCAGAGAACCACTCCTTGTGAGGATTCATATGGTATGACACACCTGAGTCGATCAACCATACATCACGGTCTGCATGTGTACTTGTAGATGCTAGGTAAACATCACCTCCTTCTTCAATGGAGGTTTTCGCCTCTGTGGAAGAAGTACTATCAGATCCCTTTGGTTTTTCAACCTTCTTAGACTTGCAAACTTTCTTATAATGCTTTGTTTTACCACACTTCGAGCATTTCCTCAAATATTTTCTTGGAGACTTAGATCTACTTGTAGATTTAGATCTCCACCCCGAAGGCTTACCAGGGTTCCTGTCTTGGGTATGCCCTCTTACAAATAAAGCATCTGTGTTGTGACCATCCATGCTTTTTTGCCTCATCTCTTCAAATAACAAGGATGCAACTACATCCTCATACTTCAATGTAGATTGAGTGGTACTACCTATTGCTACAACTAGATTATTCCAAGAGTCTGGCAAAGAACATAACAAATTAATACACTTATCTTCTTCTGCAATCATAATATTAACAGAGCCAAGTTGACTTACCAGAGTATTAAAGGCATTTAGATGTTCTGTCACAGAATCTCAATCTTCCATCCTAATATGATACAGCTTCTTTCGAAGAAACAACTTGTTTACTAGGGACTTTGATTGATACAAATTCCCCAACTTATCCCATAGTTCCTTAGCTGTAGATTCTCCTGAGACATTCAACAACACTGAATCTTCCAGGCAGAGTCGAATAGTACTCCTTGCTCTTATGTCCAACTTCTCCCAATATTCCTTCAACATACCAGTAGTTGGTGTACTAGTAGTTTGTGTACTAGTAGGTTGTGTACTAGTAGGTTGTGTACTAGTAGCCTGTGTGCTAGTAGACAGTGTACTAGTAGGTTGTGTACCAGGATCCACAACGACTCATTGTTCTTTGTCTATAATAAGGTCCTCCATATTGAGCTTCCATAGCTCAAATTTTTTACCGTTGAACTTCTCTATCTCGATTCTAGATGAGCTCGTCATTCTTCTTTATATACTCGAATATCCATTGCAAAATCAACCAGTAAACCCAGGTTTATCACAGACCCAAGATAAACTTGATCTATCAAGACCGAGCCAAACCCTCAACAACAAAGGCATCCTTCTGAAGCCAAAAACGAGCTCTGATACCACATGTAAGTTTTAAACCTACGAAGTAAAGCAATGCATATAGATTCTTAAGCAAGACAGAAATTAATCAATGGCTCATACACAGAGTACACAGAGATTTTATACCGGAAACCCTCAACCGGGAAAACGTTTCTTTTATTCATTATGTCGAATTTCACCATTCACCATACAATATATACA
>JASDQU010109382.1:41925-69117 GCA_032191745.1 Picea mariana
CCCCCCCCCCCTAGGACCCCACTAGGAAATCACCCAGCGCACAAGACACAAACAAAGCACTAGTGCGAGGGATCGTCAAACACAATTGTCATATCTGATGCACCCACACACACACATGCAAAGAATATAACACATACACAACACACATATCTAACATACCTTTACAAACTTTCTGGGAAATTTAGATCTACCCTTAGACTTAGATCTCCCACTTGAGAACTTAGATCTATTTCTTTCCTGGGAACGTCCTCTTACAAATAATGCATATGTGTTGTGTCCTTCCATATTCTTTTGTCTCATCTCCTCCAAAAAAAAGGATGAGACCAATTCATCAAACTTCAAGGTAGTTTTATTACTACCTATGGCCATAACCGGACTATCCCACGAGTCTGGTAAAGAACACAGTAAACCGATACATTTATCTTCATCTGAAATTTTAATCTCAACAGATACTAACTGACTTACCACAGTATTGAAAGAGTTCAAATTATCTTCCACCAAGTCTCCATCTCTCATCCTTAGTTTATACAACTTCTTTCTCAGGAATAGTTTATTTACTAGGGACTTATACTGATAGAACTTCACCAACTTATCCCATAAATCCTTGGTTGTAGCTTCATCTGACACATTCAATAATACTGAATCTGAGAGACACATTCAGATTGTTCTCTTCGCCTTCTGATCCAACTTTTTCTAGTCATCTGTTGAAGTTCATGTAGGTGCAGTACTTAGATATACAATTATCCACTAATCTCTATCCACCAACAGATTTTCCATCTTGAGCTTCCACAACTCAAAACTTTGCCCATTAAACTTCTCGATCTCCATTTTTGAATTGCTTGCCATTTCTTTTCACCCGAAAAATCAATACCACAGTTCTCCCACTGTAACAAAGCTTATCACAGTCCCGAGCCAAACCCTTGACCATAAAGGCGTACCCCTGAATCCAACAAAGCTCTAATACCAAATGTATATTTTAAACTTGTACAATATTTACTACAAACAGATTTTCAATAAAAGAACAAAAAAGATACAATGGAAAATACAAACATTACACAAATATTTTCCCCTAGAAACCCAAACCAGGAAAACCATCATATTCTATATCCATTCATAGTGACACATTGTTTACAATACAATATACATATAGGAGCCAGTGGCATCCAAAACCCTAAGCCAATGACCTAGATTAGTCAACAACCCTAATTCCTTAACCAGAAATAGAAAACCATCGGCAAAAACCATGTGCTGAAAAACCACCCAACAATGGACACAAAAATTGAGCCAACACGAAAAACGAGTCAAAAATGCAACATGTTTCCCGAGGAAAACAAAATTCTCGAGGGCGCTGCCCTCGAACCCCTCCGCGGGGGGATTTATCCCCCTTCTAACCCCCAGAGCAATGTAAACACTACTAATCACACAAAGAATATAACACATACCCAACATATACATTTATGGTCCAAATTTCACAGCCAATGGGTTCACAGTTTGGGAGATATCAACAAATCAATTTCTATTATGTTTATGGAAAAATGACATTGACTATAGTTTTGACCAGTAGCTAGAAGTGAGCATGTTTGACCTAGGTATGATCCAAACAACATGAAACCATATTGATGGATCTAGGATCAAAACCCATGTCTCGGAATTTCTCCTAGAGCTGAGCTAATATGCTAATCTTGGAAGTTGCTACTAGAATTTCGAATACTTGCTACAGGATTTTTTTTGCCTGTAGAAGAAATCCCACAAAGTGAAATTCTCCTTTTTGATTTGTATTAATGTCATAGTGAACAATATTTTTATATCGAATTCCTTTAACAGGAGCAACAATGCTTTCATAAAAACTTATCAAAGTATATTGGATCATGCTAAATCAAAATGAGAAGGATAAGGAAATGGATTGAAATGGTTGTACGATGATGGTGAGAGGTACAAGAATGAAGGATGAAGCATAACAAAGAGGTGTTCTGCAAAGTGGAAGAATGGTGACAAATAGAAATGATGGCATAGGATATGAATATCAAGCTTCAAGTTTCACAAATTTTGGTCTCTTGTCAAATTTTCCTAAATTTTTAACAAATTGAAAAGGTTCAAAATTGATTTTACCTCAAGTTCACCTTTATGAAATCTTATATTGTCATATGATAGTGATGTTTGATGAAGTTGATACCATAGAAGAGAGAACATAGGATCTGAAAATGATTGGCACTGGAACCAAGAGAAAATTGAAGTTTTGTATGTTGAAAATAATCAAGGTTTATGAAAATGTGCATGTTGAACTATGGAAGAAATAAATATATTATCCAATAACCATTATTAAAGCTTGGGTTGTAGGAAAGAAACAAATTTGTTGGATTTGATCTGAAACTTTGATTGTTGGAGCATAAGATAGTTATGGTTGTTGCAACAAATCTTAACCATACTGTATAAAACTATGTTGAAGATGACCTCTGCATATTTATTTGAAAGAAATTATGGAACTGTTGAAAACTCATCGCATGAAGCTCACAAACATTCTCCAAGTGACTGATCTCAATTTAGTTGAGCATATCTATATAAACCTTGGACGGATTACAAGAAATAATTCTTGTAATTAATCCTGAAATTCCTAAAATTGACAGATTACAAGAAATAATTATGGTAATTACTCTTGAAATTCCTGTAATTATAGGAAATTCTAGTAATTGATGGATTATAGGAAATTATCATAAAATCTTCTTTGATGGTAATTGTTGAATTAAAGGAAATTGTCATAAAAATGTCAGGAAAATTATAGGTATAATTTATGTTACTTTTATTATCAATCCGGGGGCATAAGCTTGTGAGATGAAAACACAATATGTGTAGGATCAGAGCCTAATCTAAATCCTATGTGCTAATTAAATCTAAAACAACTTCAAAGAAATCACAAAATCAATCCTCATCAAAGTCGGCGACTCTTAAACCAAAGATCAATATGGCTGGTAATTTTTAAAACATGGGTTACAACACATTCTACAATCAATGATTATTGTTGTGACAGGTACTTTGTTCTTAGTCTACTAATTTGATGATTGAGAATTTGTTCTCAGAAATGAAGATGTATTATGTAATAAAAAAGTGACACTAAAATACCGAACAAACTCAAAACCAATTGCAATAAAATAAGACAAACAAAAATCGTTGATTTGGTCATTGAACTTATGTTTCCAAGAGCATTCTATTAGCACCAATCACAATATTTTGTTTGGCACTAGAGAATAAAATAATTTTGTGATTACTTAGAAAAACACTCTCATTCTTCAGTCTTTAATGCCTAATTTATGTAGGTGTTTCTCAAACTTTAAGAACAACTATACTAAATTTCAAGAAACACACTTGTTATAGGATATGATTCTCATAAATTGCCACTATATAAGAATTAATTAATGTGATTAGCGATGGTTGACATGCAGATTATCACACAAATTATGTTACCGAAAGTTACTCTATTTCAATTCACTTAACTAGTTAAATAGGAAGAATCAAAATTCAGTAACAACAATAAAATCCAAACAAAAAACAGTTGTAGGCTAGATCTTTTGAGATGAACTATTCATGAATCGATTAAAAATTGTGACAAGTAATTGTTTAATATGGCTATAACGAGTTGCCTATTATAAGAATACTTCATTCTTGCTCACCCCTTGGATTAATGAAGCTCGGAGAATAAAAAATATCATACACCTACAGGAATTAATCTTCACACCAAAACCAATACTTAATCAAATCACAATTGTAATATTCCAATCCACACCAACTAATTGATTTATCTTTGCTACAGGAAATGAAATCTTGTAAAGAATTAAATATAACTAACACACAAATCAAAATGTATAATTATGCAGAAAGGAAATAATATCAATACAAATGGTGTTTCTTCTGAGACATAAGGGGGCCTTCCTCCACTTAGAACTAAGCCACACACCCTACTCACAAATTTAGAAGCCTAACAAATTGTGCGTATAGAAAACTAACCAGATTATAAAAAGTACACGAATGTCAAAGTTAAATCTCCAATCCTATATCCTTCTCTCTATTTCTAACCCCCTCTATCATCATCGCCTTTATTATTTATAGGCTTAC
Source organism: Picea mariana (assembly GCA_032191745.1). Lineage (NCBI taxonomy): Eukaryota > Viridiplantae > Streptophyta > Pinopsida > Pinales > Pinaceae > Picea > Picea mariana. Next base: position 46,033 of record JASDQU010109382.1, read on the forward strand.
TTTACAAAGGGAATGAGCATCGTTAGATTGCTCCATCCCATATCAAGTTGTTTCATACCAAAGATAGACAGAAGTTTACATTACTAAGATGGGTGCTCCATTTGGCATGTGGTTTGACAAGAGGCCACAATAGGAAATCTAGGAGAATCCTCTTTGAAGAAACTCCCATACATCCTCCATCATGCACTCTCTGAGGAATCTTCTCGTATTTCACCTAATTAGGCACATTCAACATAAAAACTGTGTCATGGAATCTCCTTATTCGTCCTCATCAATCCATAATTTATGTGTAAAGATCGTTTCCCAAATGGATGCTTCCAAATTTGACTAGAAAAGTTAATCATGAGCTGGAGGTGGGCACACTCTGGGTACAAACTAGATAACATAAAACCATGCCAATGGGTCTAGGAACAAAACCTATGTTTTGAAATTTCACCTAAAGTTGTGTAGATATGCCAATCTTGGAGGTTGTTACCAGAATTTGCTCTTTGATTGTAGGAAAATTTTGTGTAAACCATCATTAATAAAACCAAGCACAATATTTCTTAATTCATTAAAAATAAAGGAAATAAATGGAAATTAACCACTTGAGCATATGGAGGTGTATTATATGGTGTTTTCCAAAATATTTATGGTAGGAATGGTGATAAATAAGTGAAGGGTGTGGTGAAAAGAATGAATTAAATGACGGAAAAGGTGCAAAATAGTGACCCAACATCTCCCCCACACCAAGATGTTTGCATGTCCTCATGCAAATGAAGTAAGGAAGATGATATGTGCATGGATACTCTTTAAAGATGCTTGAGGGATGAGTGCATTGTGTATGGTAGTCACAATGATCGAACATAAGCATATTAGGGTCAATGATTGATGTATACAAAAACACATGTTCAAAAAACATAGTTCTCTTCTTTTGTAGCTATTCTTTAAAGACACCTACCAACTCTTCTTGTTGTACCTTATGTATGTAGGTTTGTATTGAATGGTATATTGAACAAAATGCATCATATACATCTTTCTTCTTTTATATTCATATTTCGTGTGACACTTTTTATGAAAGGCAACGATGATGGAAAACTTTATTGGCTTCTCTTTAAATTTCTGCATTGGATATTTTGATGGTGAACACATTTGTAATTTAATTTCTTTGAACAAGAGAAATGATACAATCAAAATATTACCATATTGGACTATGCTGGATCATGATGGAAAAGACAAGGAAGTGATTTTACATTGTTATTGTACATAATGGTGTATTTGGTAGGGGAAATGAGCAGTATGAAAGAAAATTGAAATATAGGATATAGTGGTTACTCGTAAAAAAATTCCTAAATTTTTAACAAACAAAAAATCCCATAACTTGATTTTACCTAAAGTTTACCTTTGTAATAGCTCATATTGCTATTGATGAAGATGTAGAATAATGTAGGAACCATAAGAGAGAATGTGATATGAAAATGATATGTAAAGTGTCACCAAAAGAGCACTGAAATCCTGAGAAGGATCGAGGCTAATGTGGATTGAAAATGTTGATCTAAAACTTTGACTGTTGGATCACAAAAGAATTATGGTTATTGCAACAAATTAGAACCATACTATAAAAAACTATGTTGAAGGTGATTGATGAAGACCAAATATGGGGTCCCGAAGATCAGTTTACTTGATAGGTTTGATCTGCATACCTATGGGTTATCTGTCCCACACGTAATTAAAACTATGTAACTTCCCCAAATGCACCTTAGATCATATCTTGGAGTCTTCAATTTAATCTCTCCTTGTGAAGTTCATCGGAACTTCTCTTATAGATCTCATTCTTTCCACTATTCTCGTCCTATCCAACAGAGGTTGCACAAAACCCCTCTGAGATCCCTCACAACCAACGATCATGGATATGAATAGAAAGTTAGATTTGGTTCTGATATTAGTTCTAACTCAACATCAATCTTCATTCAACCAGCAATCCTTTCAGTGATCGATGGTTGCATTTCATCACCAGCCAAAATACCACCCACAACCTAGTTGGAATATTCAGACAATTCCATCACTGACCCTATGGCCATCATTACACCAGTATTAAAACCTAACCAAATAACCCAAATGTTTCTCGGTCCAGTTTACGAAAACGGAAATGTGGAATGCATTACCAGCCAATGGGCATGTTGACATTTGTTTTGCAAAGGGATTTTGATCCGGATGAACCGGAGATAAGTAAATGGAACTCCGACTAGTTCCAATCATCAATCCTTCCACATTGGTTTATTGGAACCCATGACACCTCTCTCGTAAGCACCACACCTAAGAAATCTCAGAACCCTGATGGTTCCTGGACACACATAACAATACAATTATGACATAGGTAAGCTCAATATATCATTCCTAGAGATGCAAAGGATCATAAATATAAACGATTATTTCTCATCAATCTGTCACACATTTTTTTTTTAAATCAAGCTCAATATTTAACATAATTAAACGACCCTCTGAGATTGGCCCCTCTCAGCATGGTTTACATTAATTTGGCCTCTCCCTCCTATAGTTCCCATAGGATTACAATTATGTAAAATGATACAAAAACATGAATCATCCCTGATCCACAGATGTCTCCTAAAATATCTAATAACAGGCTTAAAACAACCATTTTATACCAACAAACCCTATCAAATTACACAAAATAGGGAAAAAAATCATATCCTCTGCCACGATGCGGTTTCTATAGGATTCCAAATATCGATTATGATTTGGGGTTTTTCTCCTACATCAGTTCATGATCTCCTGACCATGTGTCTTCATTGTTGCTTCCATCTTCACTTTCAAAGATGGAGACCATGTGTTGTTTTTTAATTTATTAATGTTTTGGGCTTGTAAACTCATCCCATCATCAGGAGACAAGTTCTCAAGGTTTTTAATGGTAGCAACACTAACCATAAATATTGGTAAAACCAATGTTTTATTTTTAAAATCACTAGTCGACTTGGTTTTAGGTGTTATTTATATTAGGGTTACCATATTTTTTTAGTGCGGTCTATGACTGGGCACCAACTTTTTCTCAATCTCCATCCATCATCTTTATTCAAGTTTGCATGGTGATTTTCAATTTTCACAATGATGTTGGATTTTTCAAGACAAATTTGATGTTTGGTGTCATTTGAGTGTTCTGCGAGAGCGAATTTCTTTATGCGACCATGTGATATATCAGCACCATGTTCTTTAAACCTAATTTGAAATGTCATGCTAGTTTCATTGAGACAAACCTTGTCATAGTCACAAGGGACTCAATAAACACATTTAGCTTTCTTTGTATCTATCGGGTATTTAGCATGATCGAGAATTTTTCATAAGGTTCTGAGAGAAGAGAAGGAAACTCTAATTTTCTTTTTCATAAGAATTTTGGCCATTTTATCAGTGGTCTTCCTTTTTCCTCATGCATCAAATGTTGAGCTTCTCCTCATGTTCAATAGTGAGCTGCAACTAAGCCTCTATAGAAAGCCTTCGCACCTGCTACCCAATACCTCACCAAGCTTCCTCTTGTGATCTGTCCTTTTGGTATCATAGGTTCTTTCCTTTGGAACCTTCTGAGCACTCCTCTACTCTTCTCTGAATTCTACACCCACCCACTCACACGCAGGAAATATTTCCTTGATCTAATACCACTTGATGAAGACCGATTCTAGGGGTCCTTCAAATCAATGAACCTGTAGTTTATTTGTACCTCACGTTGACTGAAATTCATCTATGGCAACAATCAAAACTACATAACTTTCTTGAACGCACCCTGGATCATATCTCAGAGTGTTCAATTTAATCTCTCCTTGTGAAGTTCATAGGAACTTCACTTTTCTCATAGATCTCGTTTTGTCCACTATTGGTCTCATGCTATCCAACAGAGATCGCACGACACCCCTCTTAGATCCCTCGCAACCAATGATCATGGATATGAATAGACATTCATATCTACTTCTAATCTTAGTACGAACTCAACATCGATCTTCATTCAACCATCGATCCTTTCAGTGATCTATGGTTGGATTTCATCACCAACCAAAATACCACCCAAACCCCAGTTGGAAGATTCAGACAATGCCATCACCGACCCTCTGGTTAGCAGTACACTAGTCTTACAACTTAAAAAAATAACCCAAACGTTTCCCAGTTCAGTTTATGGAATTGGAAACATTGAACGCATTACCAACCATTGGGTGTGTTGACATTCATTTTACGAAGGATTTTCGGGCCAGACCCAATGAACAAGAGATACGCAAAGGGAACTCTGATTGGTTCCAATCTCAAAACCCTGACGGTTCCTAGCCACACACAACTATACAATTCTAACATAGATAAACTCAATATATCGTTCCTAGAGATACAAAGGGACGCAAAGAATCATAAATATAAACGATGAATTCTTATCAATCTATCACATAATTATTTATTTAATAGAGCTCAATATTTAACATAATGAAACTACCCTCTGGGCCTGGCCCCTCTCGACCTAGTTTACATTTGTCTGGCCTCTCCCTCATACAGTTCCCACAGGCTTACAATTAAGTAAAATGATATGAAATTATACCATATCCACAAATGTCTCCTAAAATCTCTAATAACAAGATTAAAAAAACCATTTTATACTAACAAAACCTATCAAATTACATAAAATCAAGGAAAAAATCACGTCCTTTTCCACGATGTGCCTTCTAGAGGATTCCAAATATCGATTATGATTTGGGGGGGGGGTTTCTCCCGCATCAGTGACCTCTGCATTTTTATTTGAAAGAAAATCTGGAAATGTTGAAAACTCATCTCATGAAGCTCAAGAACATTCTCCAAGTGGCTGATCTCAATTTAGTTGAGTGTAGCTATATAAACCTTGGATGGATTACAAGAAATACTTCTTGTAATTACTTCTGAAATTCCTGTAATGTTGAATGATTACAAGAAATAATTATGGTGATTACTCCTATAATTCTTGTAATGTTGAAGGATTATAGGAAATAATTATGGTAATTACTCCTAAAATTCCAATAATGTTGAAGGATTACAAGAAATTGTTGTTGCTCTTCCCCGCATAAAGTTGACCCTTTTTCCACAAGCTAGAAACTCTGTCTTTGGAGAATATTTTTTTAATTGCCATTGACTGTTGAAGAAGGCTAGACATGGTCGATGCTAAATTGGAATTGTTCTAATGTTGACTAAACTATATTGATATTGAAAATTATGATCATTGCTATCTATGATCAGATTATTGAAATTCTTTGAAATTTTACATTAGAAAGAGAATAAAAAAATTTCGCAATTCCTGTAATTTTCCTATAATTTCCTTGTAATTACCAGAGATTGGACTTATTGACTTATTGATGAATTCTACCCGCCAGTAACCTGGTTTTCAAGTAGATTTCATGCTTAGTTGCATGAGTAATATGGTTTTCACAACTAAGCTTTTATTTTTATCTTTACCTTATCTTTATTTATTTTTCTACACTATTGTTGGCATAGTGGCAGACCCGGGGTTCAACACTTCAACAATGCACCAACAAAACCCTAACTACCGGCCCTTTCGACAACACCTACGAATCAGATGAAGTCTCGTCCGAGGTAGAGACAGGGGTGGTTGCAGGACTTAAGTGTCTACAACCTAGCTGGGACATAGATCTGTGATTACAGCACTTAACAAAGCACTTAGCAATTAACATTTATCAATATTTAACTCTTATTCTCATCGCAGGTCGAAACCCTAGTTACAAAGCAGCGCAGTATTCAAAAATATCTAATACATCCAAGCACTTAGCATATAGAAATCGATCAGATCTAGAATTCATTCACATTACTAAGCACTAAGCTACTATATCAGATGCATCTAACATATATCACTGCACTAAGCATAAATCACATCAATAACATAACAACTATAATGCACAAAGCAACCACAACACAGGATATACGTGGTTCACCCCAGTGTGGGGCTACATCCACCAACTCTTCTCTTATTTATTGTCTTCTTTCAATCTTCTACAAGCACAGAGCCTCAAGAACCCACTCTGCATAGGACAGAAGATCTGCACGCACCTCGCTAGATCCTCCTTCTCTGAGCTAGGTTTAAGCACAAAGCCTTCTTACAATATGCACACAAGCTTCTTGCAATCACTTGCACTTAGCTCTGCAAGTTCTTAACACACATTATGCGTGAAGCATCCATAATTGTTTGTAGTTAGCTCACCGACCACATTACACACCTAGGTCTCTCTTACTTACATCACCTAGCTTTCTATTTATACATTACAAAGGGTCCTAAACATGGGTAAACCCATGGACCAACATCCCATACCCATTACATAAATCCTAAACCCAAAAATGTCCTAAGAAGGGGTCGATATCCCATGATATCCCTTTCGCCTTGTGCTCCACCTTCGACCAGCTTGTCGAAGTCCCAAAATTGGTCAAACGTGACCAAGGTTATCCAAAAATTGGTCAAGGGCCAACAGGTGCCCAACACTCACCTGTGACTCATCCCACGTCACTCTGATCTGGGTAACTCTGCTTCAAATTCCTCGATCTTGGCTCGAGATGCTTCGACCTGTTGCTTCGCCAAATCCTCCTTCTCGGTGAACTCTTGAATAACATTCTCCGTCAAAGGTCCTTCAAAGCGTTGTTCCACCATAGTGACCACTTGTTTCAGTTCTGTACCTCGTCTTTCAATCTCCTCAAAAAGTATGCAAGATGCATCCTCCTCAATGACCTTACTCTAAAGGGCATGGACTTATTGTTGAACTATGCGCTGTTCCTGGGATCATTTCATCCTCTCAACCGCTGGTAGTGGCTTCAACTGCGCTTGCATCGTTGTTGTTTGTTGCTTGGCCTCCGGAAGTTGTGACTCTAGTGTCCTTAGTTCAGGGTCCTCTACAAGGTGCTCATAAGTCTATGCACTTCGAGTGTTAAAATGCTTACATTCTAAGGTCAATTCCTTGATTCTCTGGATTGCATTTCAGGCAGTTTCTTCTCTCTGGTATTGCACTTCCTGCAGAGTGCTTAGCACTGCTTATAACTTAAATTTTGTTATCCTCTATTAGATCTGTTGGATCTATTGAATGGCTTCAGTAAGATTCCCTACTTGCCTTTCCATTGGGTCTTATTCCATCTGTTCTAAGCCCGTCACAGAGAGAAGTGCTCTAGTGACTACCTCTTTAACTCCAATCTACTCTGTGAGAAGTTGTTCCTTCTCCTTCTGAATCTACACTCTATCCTCACCAAACTTGGCTTGGATGTTATCTTTTTCTTGTTTTACAACTTGACGTTGCTCTATGGATTCCTCTTTTTCTTGCTTTAAGGCCTATGTGGCATGTTATTTTTCTTCCTGAACACAACCAAGGTGAGCTTCGGTCACATCTTCTATTCGGCGTAGTTGGGCAGGATCATCTCCCAACTCTGTTCCTTCTGATGACAGGAGCGCAGTAGACATTGTGTGGCTATAGTAGAGGGCTTGTTCTACCCCTTTCAGCTCTACTTAAATTCTTTCATACATGGTATTTTTTTTGGCTTCATTGCACTGTAAGATATTTTATGAGGTATTTGAGACAATGACAATGATGAAATTTATATCATCCATCATGAGCACAATCTGGATCTGTGGTTTAGTAGCATTGGACTTCTTCCATGATGTAGGTTTCGTGGGGGAAACCTTTCTTTTCTTGGAGGTATCAGCTTCGTCAATAGGGTCCCTAGGCAGTGTTAGTTCACCTTGTTTCTACTTGTCTTCTTCTCTTTTTTCTTCTTCTTTGTCTACTTCGTCATCACCTCCCCCTCCAGGTGAGTCTGAAGCAGTCTCTTTTGATGCGTTGTTCAGGTCATGTGCCTCTTCATTTTTCTTCCTTCTTCTACTGTTGGGTGCATCATACTCTTCGTGGGTAACCACCGGACTTCCGATGAGATTGAGGTCAGACAGTTATGCCTGTTGGATTACTAAGATGGGGGGTGAATCAGTAATAGTGTAATTATAATATTTTTTTCTCCAAATAATCTAATTGTTATATCAATGTAGAATTATTATCCAATAATGAGCAATAAGAAATGAACAATCACACACATACACAGTACACCAGTGTTTTACGTGGAAACCCAAATCGAGAGAAAACCACGGAATGTTTTTTCTTATATGTCTTGAAGAATTACATTCATTGGAAGCACCAACTTCCTTTTTTTTCCAGTTGCAACTGGAAGGAGGCTCCAACCCCCTAGTTTCTCAGGCTACAACCTGAGGGAATCTCCAACTCCCCAATTCTCTGGCTACAACCATAAGGAGGCTACAACCCCCTATGTTCTTTGGCTTCAACAAGAAGGTGTCTACAACCACCTGTCCTTGCCCCGTCCAACCACCCTGAAGTAGAAGTAGAATGATGGAATCATTGTCACACTATCACTCTAAGATATACTATTGTAAACTTGTACCAATAAACCTGAACCATGCATCAACCTGTACCTCAACCTGTAATCAACCTGTACCATAAACATGTGCATCAACCATGCACCAACCTGTACCTCTACCTGTAATCAACTTGTACCATAAACAAGTGCATCAACCATGAACCAAGTATGTACCAATCATGTGTCAAGTACTCATCAACTATGACTCATCAATATGTGCCAACATCATCAACTATACACCTCATGTATGTGCCAAGTCATCAACTACTTGTCTCAACCATGTACCCAACTTGTACCTGAACCAAAATCCCTCATCAATTTCAGCATACAAATATGATTTTTAACTTTGTAATAGACCTGGTGTATATGATCACATACCTTCAAACCTTCCTTAACTTTAAACAACAAGAGACTAGCATTTTCATCAAACTTTTCTTTAGTCTCACATGACTAGTTTTGGATTAGTCAACAACCCTAACCTGAAATGATCATAACTTTGTACTTGTAAAGAATAAAGATATGAAACTGATACACAATGTTATTCAATGTGTTTTATACAATTCCTTTAAGTGTCACTACTTGGAACCTCTCAAAAAATGAGTTATAGCAAAAATGGCATACCTTGTTGAATTCTAGCTTATTCTAGAGAGAGACCTTGTAGAGAGTTCCCCGGAAAAAAAAATTGTTGAATCGATATGAAAATATTAGAAAGCATACTAAAGAATGTAATATAACCAAAATATTTGGTCTCACTGAATTTGGATCTGTTATGAATAAGATATGATGTTTTTACCCGAAACACCTGTTTTTGACTAGTTTCAAGACTAGCCACAAACCCTATTTTCCATGGAGTGTAACTCCAAAACTAAAATGACCCACAAGCTGAATTGTTTACCACAGATACTTGGATATGTTTCCTCAATGGCATATCAATTTCACATTATGAATCATTCTATAAAAAATATTATTGCAAAAATGGTGAGATGACATGTAAATAACATACCTTAGAAAGCATCGTCAAAAGAACTTATCCTTCCTTGAATTTAGGCCTTCTTTTGTTTACCTTCCCTCAGAAATTTGTCTTATATATCCTTTTTTTACCTCATACACCTATAGGTATTCACTATTCTCAAGTGTGTCTAAAATTAGAGAGCTTTGCCTCTTATTTATACTCTCCAAGTAGCTTCCTTAAAAACGTCTTCTAGGTCACTTTGCCCACTTTCCTTATTTTAGGGTTAACCCACTTCTAATTTCTCCATTAAATTTATGATTGAAACAATTTATTTTGCATTCACTTTTAATTATAGTACACTCATCACTTCACTTTATTAAACCACTTTGAGTACTTTGACCTTTTGGGGCTTCTAGATGACATATGAGGGTCCTCCAACTTCGTAAGGTCATAAATCTCAAACTGTGAGGAGTTATGTGACGTTACACATACCACCAGAAATGGAATGACATTTAATATCCATATATAATAGTATTACCTTAAAATATATCAAAACTCATACCATTATCCATCAAGCAAACTTGGGTCCATTACCCAAACCTAGCTTCTCCAACTTCTCATGGCCATAACTCTCTAACTGTGAGGAGTTATGTGGCGTTCCACATACCACCAGAAATGGAATGACAAGAACTATCCATATAGGATAGTTTCACTAAAAAATTCATGGACCTTCATCTCATTATTCCACAAATGAGCATGGGTTCTCTAACCATACTTCTAGGATAACTCAATCCGCAAAGCGTCTTCCTGTGAGGGATTTCACCATAAGTGGACCACTTTGGAGTTCATCCATTTGTACTTCTTATCAACCATGACAAGACAATAATGATTCATCTTTGCATCAAACAAAATTGGTTCCATTACCCAAGCCTTTGTACTACTGGACTTTCTTCAAGGGTTGACATCAATGACAACTAATCTTAATCAACAATCTCCCCCTTTGGCATTGATGGAAACATTTTTATGTAATGCTGAAATAATATCACTCATGCTCCCCCTAGAACCATGCCTCTGTCTCATGCTCCCCTTGGAACCATGCCTCTATCCTCTGCATCTAATAAATCTCTCCCCCTTTGTCATCAATGACAAAGGTATCTTTCCATCCAGGGCTTCTCCCGCTGACTGAGTTGTCCTCTTATGGTGCTTCCTCATGTACATCTAAGACATATAAGATAAACATTCAAAAAGAATTTATTTTGGATTAGAAATAACTCCAAGTCTCTGGCGAAGATATTCAAAGGCTTCCCGTGGAAGTGGTTTTGTAAAGATGTATGCCACTTGTTCTTTTGTGCCCACATACTCAACTCTGGTATTCTTTTATGCAACCTGCTCCCGTAGAAAGTGATACTTGATTGGAATGTGCTTCGTCTTGGAGTGCACCATCGGGTTCTTTGAGATACCGATGGCGCTTATATTATCACAATAGATTGGAATGGGCTCATCATACTCAACTTATATATCTGTCAGAGTTTGTTTCATCCAAAGAACCTGTGTACAACACGACGTTGCTGCAATACTCTTCCTTGGATGTAGATAAGGATACTGATGATTTTTTATTACTTAGCCATGATACTAAACACTCACCCAAGTAGAATGTTGCTCCATTGGTGCTTCATCGGTCATCAATACAACCTACCCAATCTGCATCTGTGTAGGCAACAAATGATAGATGCTTTCCTTTTGGATACCATAATCCAAACTCTTCTATTCCTTTGAGATGTCTGAAAATCCTCTTTACTGCTAATACATGTGATTCCTTTAGTGCTTCTTGAAATCGTGCCACTTGTACAACTTCCTGCATTACATCTGGTATGGATGTTGTCACATATAGTAAGCTTCCAATCATTGACATGTATTGCCTCTGATATATAGACTTCGAATCATCATCTTTTCTCAACTTGCAACTGGTTTGCATGGGAGTGATAATTGTTTTGAAATATTCCATTCCAAACCTCTTTAGCATTTCTCTGATATACTTGGTTTGAGAAATAAAAATTCCTTGGTTGCTTTGATGTATCTAAAGTCCCAGAAAGAAGGATAGTTCTCCAAGTAATGACATTTCAAATTCATTCTACATATCCTTTGCAAATTGTTGGCTTAACCTGCCATGATTACTACCAAAAATAATATCATCAACATAAACTTCAATTAACAAAATATTACCTTGACTTACCTTGATGTAGAGGTTGATGTCTGCACTTCCCTTTCTAAACCCTGCTTGTTGTAGATATTTATCCAGTCTAGAGTACCATGCTCTAGGAGCCTGTTTTAGACCATACAAGGCCTTCTTTAATTTACACACATAATCTGCATTCTCTAAGAACTGAAATCCTTTTGATTGTTCAATGTAGACTTCTTCTTCAATTTCCTCATTCATAAATGTTGATTTTACATCCATCTAATACATTTTAATATTTTTGGAGCATGCATAAGATAAAATCAAACAGATTGCTTCCATTCTGGCAATTGGGGAAAATGTCTCTTCAAAGTCGATTCCTTCAACTTGTGCATATCCTTTACATACCAATCTAGCTTTGTTCCTTGTAACTTGTCCATCTTTATTCAATTTATTCTTGAAGACCCACTTTGTGTCAATCACATTCTTATTCTTTGATCTTGGAACCAGTTCCCAAGTGTCATTTTTCTCTATTTGATCCAATTCTTCATCCATGGCCTTATTCCAAAATTCATCCTTGCTGGCTTCTTCGAAACAATTTGGTTCAATTGTAGATAAGAGTGCTAGGTGCGTTTGTTATGGTGAATGGATTTTTCTTCTAGTCTCAACTTCTGCATCTTTGTTTCTGATAATTTGATCTGAAGGATGATTCTTCTCTACTCGTCTGCTAGGTGTCTTTGGAGACACTTGTTGAACTTTCTCTTATGTTTCTGTCGGATTCTCTTCATCTTCCTCTTCTACTTCTTTTTCATCTTCTGCTTCTTCTTCTAAGGGTTGTTTCATGATCTGTTTTCTTCTTCCTTTGATTCTAGTTTGCCTGTTTCATCAATTGTTACGTTGATACTTTCCACAACTTTGTTCAATATTAGATTGTAATACTTGTATGCTTTTCTTGTACTTGAGTAACCAACAAGTACTCTCTTGTGCACATGAGAGTCAAACTTTCCCATTCTTCCATCTTCTCTTTTGATATAGTATTTTCTTCCAAAGACTATGAAGTGCTTTACATTTGTTGGTCTTCCTTTCCATAGTTCGTAAGGAGTTTTGTTAGTGTTGTTTCTGAGAATTACTCTGTTTTAAATGTGAATTGTTGTATGCACTGCCTGTGTCCAAAAAATATCTGTCAATTTTGAATCCAGTAGCAATGTTCAAGCCATTTCCTATACTGTCATGTTCTTTCTTTCAACAACTCCATTCTATTGAGGTGTCTTAGCAACGGAGAATTGTATTTTTATTCCATGATTGTTGTAGTAGTCCATAAATTCATTTGAGGTGAACGCACCTCCATTATCAGATCTCAAGCATTTGATTTTTGAATCCATTTCATTTTCAACCATTTTCTTGTAGATATTGAAGTTTTCAAAATCTTATGACTTATTCTTGAGAAAGCAAATTGCAGTCATTCTTGTATAATCATCAACTAATAACATAAAGTATTTCTCACATTTTAATCCCTTTGTTCTAGTTGGTCCAACTAGATCGATATGCACAATTTCCAGTGGTCTTGTCATTGAATATTCATTTGATTTGAACCTGGTCTTTGTTTGATTTCCTTGTTGACAATGCTTGCATAAAGTGTTGGTTGGTTTCATGATTTGGGGCATTTCTCTGACTGTTTCTCTTTTGTTGACTTTAACAAGGTTATCAAAATGGATGTGACCCATTCTTCTATGCCATAGCCAACTTTCATCTTCCTTTCCTAGAAAACACTTTTCATTTCCAATTTCATTTAACACATATATGTTTCTTGAAGTTCTTGCAGTTGTAGCAACCAATTTATCTGAACCTTATTTTCTTATCTCACACTTTTGTGAATCGAAAGTAACTTTATGACCTTGTTCACACATTTGACTGACACTTAGAAGATTATGTTTCATGTCTTCTACTAGTAGAACATTTTCTACCTTTTCATTCTTGTTCCCAATTCAGACTATGCCTTTTCCAATGATTTTGGTTGAATAATCATTTATGAAGGAGACTGATCCATCTCTTTCCTTTAGTAATGTAAGAAACCTGTCTCTATCACCTGTCATGTGTTTTGAACACCCACTGTCAACATACCAACCACGTTTCTTATGCTTAGCTTGTAGAGCGATTGTGCATTCTTCATTGCAATACTGATCTTGCTTTCTTATCCATGTCGTTTTCTGAGGTTCCTGTCTATGAATGTTGTTATTATGTTGAGTTTATTTAGGAGAGATTGTCATTCTGCAATCTTTGGCCACATGTACAAAATTGTTAAATTTGTAACATTCCACTTCAGTGCTCAAAGATTCAAACCTGTTGTAACTTCTTCTCTGTGTTTCACTAGGTCTTCTGGAATAACCCCTTTGTGTATGACTCTCAAAGTTGTTATTGTTCTTTTTTTATCTCTGCAATTCACAACTTTATGTCTAAAATTATTACATGCATAACATAAACCAAAAAATATAGTTTGATACCTGGGAGTTGAAGATCTTCTGAAAGTAGGTGCTCTTATGAATCCTTCTTCTTCTTGAGGCCTATATGTCTATTGTTGATTCTGAAATATGAATCTTCTCGATGGAGGAGTATCCTTGTAATCTTCGTTGCATATCCTTCTATATCCTTTGATTGTTTCTGCATAGCTTTTTGGATATGTTTCTTGCTCTGTTGTTTTGGAGCTTGATCCCTTTTCTGTCTGACTATATCCAAGTCCGTTCTTGTCAAGATGAGATAATGTCATCAAAAACTTTTGAGCTATTCTGTATATTTTTCTTTTGAATATCCTTTCTTAGTGTGATAATATTTGCTTTCAAGTTTCCAATGATTCTATCGTTTTCTTGTAGCTTTTCTTTGAGTGCTCCTTCGATTCTTTTATCTTCTTCTATTTGAACCTTCAATTTTGTGATCATTTGTTCTAGTTCTCGAGTGTCCTTTTTCTTATCTAGTTTTGCTTGTAGTCTCTTGTTTTTCTTCTTTTCTCTTCTAATAACTTCTATGGCACACATTAATTCTTCTCGATTAATTCTTCTCGATAGTCAACTTCTGTCTCTTCAATTTCTTCTTCGACTTCTTCATATTCTTCTTTGGCTTCTTCATATTCTTCTTCAAAGTCTTCTTTGTCAGAGTCTTTTATTGCCATGAATAGAATTCTTCATGTTTCATTTTCATTGACTTCATCTTCATATGATGATGAGATGTCTTCTTCAGTGCATAATTTTTTCTTGAAAACTTTCTTTGTAGTTCTTTTGCCTTTATATGTGTGATTTCCTTTTGAGTAACCTGCATCATTTCTCTTTTTCTTATGAGGACATTTGTTAGAAAAATGACCAATACCATCATAATTAAAACAAATTAAAGGAAGCTTACCTCTATACCTACCGTTGGTTTCCTTGTTCAATCTTTTGATGAAGTTGGCCACTTCTTCATCATATTCTGAGACGTCACTACTGCTGCTATATTCTTCTTGTTCCTTTTTTCTTTTTCTTTGATCTTTTAGATTCTTTGAAGGTTGCTTCTTTTACATCTGGATTTTCATGTTCAATTCTCATTTCGTATGCTGTGAAGATACCATGCAATTCATACATGCTTATTGATTTTAGATCCGATCTTTCTTCTAGTGCTGATATCTTAGGGTTAAATCTCATATGAAGAGATATTAGTACCTTTTGAACAATTACAGATTCTTCGATTTCTTCTCTCAATCCTATGATTGCATTCACTGTTTCATCGACTCGTAAGAAGTACGCTGCAATATTCTCATCTTCCCTCATTTTTAGTTGTTCGAACTGACCTTTGTAAGTTTGAAGCTTTGTTGCTTTGAATTTTGTATCTCCTTCATAAATATTTCAAAGCTTGTCCCAAATCTCTTTAGTGGATTTATAATGTGCAACTTTGGTGAATACTGTATCATTGAGACCATTCAAAAGTGCATTTTTGGCTTTGGAATTATTCTCACCAAGTTTCATTGCTTTGTCATTTGTTGTTGGAACTGTTGGTGCTGTGTATCCATCTACAATTGATTGTCAAACATGAAATCTCTGTGCATGTGTATATGTCTTCATCATTATGCTCCAAAAAGCATACTTTTGTCCATCAAACTGTGGTATTCCATTTTTATACAATTTGGTACTCTCCATGATCTACTTTTTAGTGGATAAACTAATTTCTGAAGGAACCTGCTCTGATACCAATTGTTGGATTACTAAGAGGGGGGGGGGAGGTTGAATCAGTAATAGCTTAATTATAATCTTTTTTTCTACAAATAATCAAAGTGTTATATCAATGTAGAATTATTATCCAATAATGAGAAATAAGAAATGAACAATCACACACATACACAGTACACAAGTGTTTTATGTGAAACCCAAATCAAGAGAAAACCACAGAATGTTTTTTTGTATATGTCTTGAAGAATTAAATTCATTGAAAGCACCAACTTCCTTTTTTTCCAGCTGCAACTGGAAGGAGGCTCCAACCCCCTAGTTTCTCAGGCTACAACCTGAGGGAAGCTCCAACTCCCCAATTCTCTGGCTTCAACCAGAAGGAGGCTACAACCCCCTATGTTCTCTGGCTACAACCAGAAAGTGGCTACAACCACCTATCCTTGCCCCATCCAACCACTCTGAAATAGAAGTAGAATGATGAAATCATTATCACACTATCACTGTGAGATATACCATTGTAAACTTATACAAATAAACCTGAACCATGCATCAACCATGGATCAACCTATACCTCAACCTGTAATCAACCTATACCATAAACAAGTGCATCAACCATGCACCAACCTGTACCATAAACAAGTGCATCAACGATGCACCAAGTATGTACCAATCATGTGTCAATTACTCATCAACTATGACTCATCAATATGTGCCAACATCATCAACTATACACCTAATGTATGTGCCAACTCATCAACTACTTGTCTCAACCATGTACCCAACTTGTACCTCAACCAAAATCCCTCATCAATTTCATCATCCAAATATGATTTTTAACTCTATAATAGACCTGTTTTATATGATCACATACCTGAAAACCTTCCTTAACTTTAAACAACAAGAGACTAGCATTTTCATCAAACTTTTCTTTAGTCTCACATGACTAGTTTTGAATTAGTCAACAACCCTAACTTGAAATAATCATAACTTTGTACCTGTAATGAATTAAGATCTGAAACTGATATACAATGTTCTTCAGTGTTTTTTATACAATTCCTCCAAGTTTCACTACTTGGAACCTCTCAAAAAAGGAGTTATATAAAAAATGGCATACCTTGTTGAATTCGGGCTTATTCTAGAGAGCGACCTTGTAGAGCATGCCCCGCACAAAATATTTTTTGAATCGATCTGAAAATGTTAACAAGCATACTAAAGACTGTATTGTAACCAAAACATTTGGTCTCACTAAATTTTTATCTGTTATGAAGAAGTTATGACATTTTTATCCGAAACACTTGTTTTTGACTAGTTTCGGGACTAGCCACAAACCCTATTTTCAATGGAGTGTAACTCCAAAAATACAACGACCCACAAGATATTTTTTACCATAGATACTTGGATATGTTTTCTCAATGGAATAACAATTTCATGGTATGAATCATTCTAGAAAAAAAATTATTGCAAAAATGGTGAGAAGACTTGTAAATAACATACCTTAGAAAGCACCATCAAAAGAATTTATCCTTCTTTGAATTTCGACCTTCTTTTCTTCATCTTCCCTTAGAAATTCGACTTAGATATCCTTTGGTTACCTCAGACACCTATAGGTATTCAATATTCTCATGTGTGTCTAAAATTTGAGAGTTTTGCCTCTTATTTATACTCTCCAAGTAGCTTCCTTAAAAACATCTTCTAGGTCACTTTGTCCACTTTCCTTATTTTAGGGTTAACCCACTACTAATTTCTCCATTAAATTTATTATTGAAACAATTTATTTTGCATTCACTTTCAATTATAGTACACCCATAAATTCACTTTATTATTTACCTTTTAAAATCTCTTAAACCACTTTGACTACTTTGACCTTTTGGGGCTTCTAGATGACATATGAGGGTCCTCCAACTTCGTAAAGCCATAAATCTCAAACTGTGAGGAGTTATGTGACGTTCCACATACCAACAAAAATGGAATGACATGTATTATCCATATATAATAGTATTACCTTAAAATATATCAAAACTCATACCATTATCCATCAAGCAAACTTGGGTCCATTACCCAAACCTGGGTTCTCCAACTTCTCATGGCCATCACTCTCTAACCGTGAGGATTTATGTAATGTTCCACATACCACCGGAAATGGAATGACAAGCACTATCCATATAGGATAGTTTCACTGAAAAATTCATTGACCTTCATCTCATTATTCCACAAATGAGTATGGTTTCTCTAACCATACTTCTATGATAACTCAATCCGCAAAGTGTCTTCCCATGAGGGATTTTACCATAAGTGGACCGCTTTGGAGTTCATTCATCTGTACTTATTATCAAACATGAAAAGACAATAATGAGTCATATTTACATAAAACAAACTTGGTTCCATTACCCAAACCTTTGTACTATCAGGCTTTCTTCAAGGGTTGACATCAATGACAACTAACCTTAATCAACACTGCCTGGTCGACTGGTATAAGGAATTTTGTAGGTCATTCCTTAGTGGTTTCTTCCATGTCTTCCTCTGTGAGCTTATAGTAACTCTGTAGCTCTTCTTTGTGTTCATGTTCACGCATAGTGATATAAATAAAATGTCTATCTGCGCAGAACTTCACAAATGGTTTGAATCTGTGCAAGGTGTTTGGCTTCATCCGAGGGAAAGACTCAATAGCCCTCTTCAATTGCAAGTAGTAGATGTGGAACACCGCGTTTGACTGCCATTGTTTCACCATGTCGCTCGAATACTAGAGTATGGTGAACTTCACAGCTAAGGGTTATGATGGCTCAATCTCAGGGAAGGTCACACCTTTCGGCATTTCCTAAGCAATGAAAGCGATGAGGATCAACAACCAACTAAAGTGGAACTCGTAGCCCTGATCCTGAGCTTCACGACAGTATTTCTCTAACTGATTGACGAGGTAGCTCGCCCAGTTCATTTGTAGCCCTTCCACACATTTTACCACGAGGTCAACAAGGAACCCCATGACCTGCGTGGGTTTTTTCTTCCTTACTAGCTTACCAGCGATTAACTGGCAGGCTAGGCACACTACTCCATTCTGAATGGAGGCTACCTTGTAGCCTCACTTCCCCTTTTCCACATCGCCATAGGTATCTTTAATTTTCTGCACCAGGGTGCGATTTGAAGCCTTCCCTGGATAAAATTCTTATGGTTCTGGTCCTTGCATGCTTAATCTGGTGATCCGATGGATTAGCGCCGGATCTACAGTGATGCGTCTGTCCAGCCATAGATAACTGACATGAAAGCAATACAATAGGATTTTAACGCATGCATTAACCTCCTGATGCCTTCCAAAGTGTGGTATCTTCATCATGTTTAGGATGGTGGACCTCGCAATGTCCATAGTCCACGACTGGGGGATGATCTTCGACTTCTTCCCCTTGGTCCTTGTTAAGTACTTGTGTGGAGCGAGCATTCTGTGGTTCTTGAAATCTCCCAAGTTGAAGTCACTGATATTCAATGTTATGATTTTTCCTAACTGCATTCCAACTACGTGTATCCCCTTTGGGAGGTATGCAGTGATCAAGGTATAGTCGAAGTCCCTCGGGACACTGTCACGACTCACCGCGCCAGCCAGAGGTAGGATATAATCGGGCAGGATATATGGGATGAGCTTGCATTCACCAAATCATCATGATTCTTGGTTCATTTCTCTGTTGCAGCTCTGGATGGTCTAGATCCACGAGCAATCGATGAGGATGCTTGCACTCCTCTCGTCGATGAGGCTTGGACTCCTGTAGACATGACCTTCTCAATCATGAGGTCTATGAAGATATCTTCAATGGATTTCTCTACTTCCCTAAAGTCACTTGACATGCACGCTCAAAATCAGGTATCTCAGGTCGGTGATCAAATACTCCATGTAACAGAACGGGTGGCGAGCTCTCAATAGTCACTACGCGAAAGAAACTACTTCTTTGTGGGCTCGAATAATCACAATTGGTAAAAGTATTCTTGATGCAACACTCAACGGGATAAATAGACAACGTCGTAATGAAATGCTCCAATGGGCAGGAACGCCTTAATCAATGCAATCCCATCCATTATGGTGCGGTCCCAATGGTCTAATGGCGATCTTTCTGGCCATAACTACAGTTCGAGTCGTTCTGGAGCATCGGGCTAACGGTCAGGATGCCTCCAATGGTCATATTGGTTCTTCATGGTGAAGTTCCAATCCTCGTTGTTTTGATATCCTGACGAAGTTCCATTTCTGCAAACCCTCCTTCTGTGAAGTCATCCTTGGAACTTTCTGTAACTTTTCTAACTTTGCTTTCTTCTTGCTGAGATTTTTGGCTTTCTTTCCTGTAATATGAGTCATTGATTTCTTCTTTCCATTATCGTTATTATCTCCTCTTTGCATAGTAACTTAGTAGTGTGGAGGGTCTTTAAAGGGTTCTGAGAGTAATACTTCTTCTCTTTCTGGGGTAGGTTCTCTACTCTCTTGTACAGATAGGTATTTCAAGTCTTCCTGTGTTCTTTCAACTTCGACGTCTAGATATCTGGTCCTCAGTAGCTTCGAATGGTCCTCTTGTTCTTCCAGTAAGTGTGTTATTCTCCTAACCATGAAATCTCGTAGTTCTTGCTTTTTCTGTTCTAGATCCTCCTCTTCTTGTTTCCTTCGTGTCTGATCTTTCTGAATCCAATTTTTTCCTAGAAAAATAGCAAATGGGGTGTTGTTCTCAACAAATTTAACAATCTCAAGTTCTTCTTCTATCGAAGTTCCATGAGCACTCATAGCTATCTGGGTAAGTCTTCCACATAGGGTTATCAGCTTTCCTCTAAATAATTATATTCCTCCTGATGAAGGAACCATAGCAGGCTTTCCCAAAATTTTCCAAGTTCTTTATGTCATGATATTCACCCGGGTTTCCTCATCCAGAACACAGTCTATGTCGAAGTCTCTTATTCTTGTTTCGATTCATTCCTTTGCATTTAAGATCTCTGATAAGTTGATATCTCTGTGATCATTCAAGGTTTCTTTCATCTGTAATAATGAGGTCTCTGATTCTTTCTGGGGTTCTATCATATCCTTATTTTCTTGGCATGTCTCATGGTTTTCTTATCTCATATTTATCTTTTCAACTTTAGCAATCATTCTAGGTAAATCCAAAACTTCATGGTCCATAGCTTTACAATAAAGACAAATAGGACCTCTACTAGGGCATTCCTTAGCAAGATGTCCCAGTCTTCTGCAACTATAGAAAAGAATTAATACTCTCTTTCTTTTAAATGACCCCCAACCTTTCATGTACTATGCAATGGGATCACAGTAACTAACCTGCAAAAAATTATTTCTAGGATCCTGCATCTATTTGTTAGTCCAAACATTCTTTCTATGCATAGGAATAACATATCTTTCACTATTCTTATCAGATCTATTCATATCCAATCTTCTTTCTTCTAGTTGTGCCCTAGTTTTTAGACTAGGATGAAATATATTAGACATACCTAAATCCATTATTTCGAAACAAAAAATTTCACTTATCTTACCTTTCTCAGAGCCCAAAGCTTTAAGACCTTACCTCTTTTCTTCAAATATGATTCCTTTCTTAGCATAGAGCTTCGCAATCAAGTAGAATATTGCGCACTAAAGAAGAAGATATATGCACAAAGATTTCTTTTCTTCAGGTCCCAGCAATGGAACCATTTGTTGGCACAAGGGAAAACCCAAGGTTCAATGCTTCAACAGTGCACCAACAAAACCCTAACTACCGGCCCTTTCGACAACACCTGCGAAGCAGATGAAGTCTCACTCGAGGTAGAGGCAGGGGTGGTTACAGGAGTCAAGTGTTTACAACCTAGCTGGGAAATAGATCTATGATTACAACACTTAACATAGCACTTAGCAAATAACATTTATCAATATTTAACTCTTATTCACATCTCAGGTCGAAACCCTAGTTACAGAGAAGCACAGTATTCAACAAGATATAATACATCAAAGCACTTAGCATTTAGAAATGGATCATATCTATCATTCATTCACAATACTAAGCACTAAGCTACTATATCAGATGCATCTAACATATATCACTGCACTAAGCATAAATCACATCAATAACATAACAACTATAATGCACAAAGCAACCACAACACAGGATATATGCGGTTCACCCTAGTTTAGAGCTATGTCCACCTACTCTTCTCTTCTTTATTGTCTTCTTTCAATATTCTACAAGCATAGAACCTCAAGAACCCACTCCGCATAGGACAAGAGATCTGCGCGCACCTCGCCAGATCCTCCTTCCCAAAGCTAGGTTTAAGGACAAAGCCTTCTTACAATCTTCACACAAGCTTCTTGCAATCACTTGCATTTAGCTCTGCAAGTTCTTAACACACATTATGCACAAAGAATCCACAACTGTTCGCACTTATCTCACCAGCCACATTACACACCTAGGTCTCTCTTACTTATATCGCCTAGCTTTCTATTTATATATTACAAAGGGGCCTAAACATGGGTAAACCCATGGGCCGACATACCATACTCGTTACATAAACCCTAAACCCAAAAATTCCCTAAGAAGGGGTCGAGATCCCACGATCTTCGCTTCTCCTTGCACTCCACCTTCGACCAACCTATTGAAGTCCCAAAATTGGTCAAACGTGATCAAGGTTCTCCAAAACTTGGTCAAGGGCCAACAACTATCCTACTCTACTTGAAAAAGAAAAACCACTTTCAAGTGTAGGAATACTTCCAATGTATCCATTCATACAACAATATTTCTATTAAACTCACATTCAAGTCTGAAAAGTGTACCTTAATGACAACTGAGATATGAGAGGCCAACTGCTTTTGTAGAGATGGTGCCAATAATTGTTGAAATATGGAGTGATGTTGTAGACTAAAGACTGATTGAAACCAAACTTCAATATAATCCTTTTTTCCTTGATTTATTGTAGTTCTCGTCATGTTATGAAGTTATTCAGAAATTTGATCATCATACTTTTTAGTACACAAGGGATTCGATGATAAGGATCCAAGAAACTCTTCAATTTTTGGATCTAGTATCTGCTCCTCATCATAGATTATCCATGACTCATTGATATTGTCTTATTTCTAATAAGGATTAGAAGAAAATTCTAAGTTGTTTTCTTGTGGGGTCTATTTATGGATCATTTGTTCTTCGAATGCTTCATGAGATGCAGACTCTCCCCTAGTGATGACTTTGAACTTTGGACAAGGATTTGATAAAATACTTGTAGCAACACATCCTCCCTTGCTCAAAAAATTATTGAGCATTCTTAAGTTCTTTTGGTTGTTCTAGAGGTCCTTCTCATGAATGAATTAGTGTATGGGGGGTTTTGCAAAAACAAAGACTTCTCTACCTTAAAGGAATAAA
>JASDQU010109382.1:74420-91556 GCA_032191745.1 Picea mariana
AGTCGTCCAACACTAACCTGCAAAAAATTCTTTCTAGGATCTTGCATCCATTTGTTAGTCCAAACATTCTTTCTATGCATAGGAATAACATATCTTTCACTATTCTTATCAGATCTATTCATATCCAATCTTCTTTCTTCTAGTTGTGAATTAGTTTTCAGACTAGGACAAAATATATTAGACATACCTAAATCCATTCTTTCGAAACAAAAATTTTCACTTATCTTACCTTTCTCAGAGCACAAAGCTTTAAGACCTTACCTCTTTTCTTCAAATCTGATTCCTTTCTTAGCATATAGTCACCAAAAAAAAAAACATGCCACATCAAATAAACTCAAAGCAAAATATAATCACGTAATCGAATGCCCTCACACTACTAAGACCCTGTTGTCACCAAGTTATCTATTGACATGAGTTATCTCTGCTTTCCATAAATAAATAAAATTGCATAAAAGGAAACAGGTTTATAGTGTCAACATGACGAGTACTTGGAGAAAATCACTAAAGTGAATGTGTAAGTTATTACCTCTTTTTTTACCGTTTCTCCTCCTCCAAGTCATAAATGTCGACACAACATAAATCAAGAACTAAACTACCAATTCTCTAATTCCTTAATTAGCATCTCCCCGATAACGACGCCAAAAATGTCAGGTAAATTATATTTGTAATTTCTATTACATTTTAATTATCAATCTGGGGGCGTAAGCTTGTGAGATGCAAACACAATCTGTGCAGGATCAAAGCCTAATATAAAACCGATGTGTTGATGAAACAACTTCAAAGAAAAACAAGAACTAATCTTCTCAATCTAAGGATACCAAAGATTTCATAGGTAGAAAAACAGGCTGTGAGATCTCATGCCTCAAGCAACTCTCACAACAGTACTCTGTTCACTTGTGGAGTTTGATGATTGAGAGAAATTCTAACATTCATGCATCAAATAGAAAAACTCTTCATCTAAATCAAATGAAAAACAAATTGGTCAAGTCTAATTGGTTCATCAACATCCATTGGGGTCTCTATGGGTAGAAAAACAAGCTATAGTGCATCTATTCAACTCTTTTGGTTGAAAGAGGCTTGTACAAATACTCTGTAAAGCACTCCAATCCTTGCTACGAAGCAATTTTAGACTTAGCTAGAATCAAAAAATAATCAAATGAAATACTTGTTGCACTAATGCTTGTAACTAAGAATGTAAAAAAAAAACATTAATGAAATAAATGCATAATTGTTTCCCTTCAGGCTTGGTGGCCTCTTAAATCAAATACCCTTAAGATTGGTTTTTGTAAACATGCAAGTAACGACAATCTCTTGTGATATTAATCACTTGCTATAATAAGGAATTGATTCTTAATCCTTAAGTCTTGATTAGTTTGAAGGGGGTGCTCTAAAAGAGTTTTGTTCTACAAATCAAATATCCCACACAACAAACTTTCATAAAACACATAGTACTAAAAATATAACAAACTACTACATAACACACAATATTAAATGAGAACAAGAATTAAATGACATAAATAAAGAAAGAATAAATAAAAATGGTGTATTTTTACTTCTATGCCAGGGGGCCTTCCTCTTCCAAAAGTAAGCTACGTTAAAACTCAGATGTTAAGGATTCTTCAACACACCATAATACTGTAAATGATTGCTTGTATTTTCTGCTAAACAGAGTTCTTTTGATTACAATGTATTTTCCAACGTTACATTCATTAAACTCCCCTAGCTATCACGATTTCTATTATTTACAAGATCACATAAATCGATTGCTAAAGAGATAGCATCAAATACCCTTGAATTTTCCTTCCATACTATGAATAAAAACACAGATTACACATATGCAAGTCACATTATATCGTATTGTTGTTTGTAATCATTCAATTGGATTTTCCAATTCACAGTTGATGTGTTGGAGCTGATTGGAGTGCGCCCAACCTTGGAATCTATGATTTCAACGACGATTTTTTGCAGAAATTTCTCAACCAATACTTATCTTCAGGTTGGAATTAGTCATTGGTTGACTGGAACATTTTTCATGACCTGGGACTTCGTGTATGCGTGGTGGATTTGATTTCAGTGACATGGAAGGGAACAAAACCCATGTGGCGGAATTCCTTCTAGAAGTGCGAAAATATGCTAACCAATGATTTTGGTTACCGAGGTTGAATGTTGACTGCGGGAATTTTCTTCATGAAACTATCATTAGTAGAACCAAATATAATCTTCCTTAATTCATTAAAAATAAAGGAAATAAATAACAATTAGCATATGGAAGTGTATCATGGTGTTTTTATGAAGAAATATGGTGGTAAATGTATGAAATGATGCAGTGAAAAGAATAGTTTAAATGATGGAAAAGATAACAAAATGGCGACCCAACAAAGATATAATAGCCAAAGTTGTCATCATGAATTCGAATGTGACCACCAACACACATGTGATCACCCACAAGAAACCATCGTCTAAACAACATTTCCATCCTCTCCTCCTCCTCCTCCTTGGATGTTACTCTAAACCATTTGGCCATGGGATTTGATCCCCTCAGCTATTCGTTTCGAACCCTGAAATATCCAATATGTCACCACACCACACCACATGAAAACAAAAAAGCTATGTTAAATAATAAACATATATCAATTCTTGCTTCTCCACCTTACATTAGAAACCATATTGTTTGTTGATCTAAAATTTCACCCCATAAATATATTACATTAATGTATGTGTTGTGTTCATTATTAATAGGTATCTTTAATTTTATTTTGGCTCTCTTCAAATATGGAATGCAAATAAAACTCTAACTAAAATTTTAGATCAATCATAGTCATATGTATATACACCCCCAACCTTATATGATTCACAATAAATTATCACAGGACTCATTGATGTTATACCTTTATAAATTTATGTATTTAGTTATTCATAATTTTTGTAGTTTTGGTTAAACTTTTTATTTTTGGGGTTTTTTTGTCTGAATTTTGGACAAAATTGTTATTTTCTTTTATTTAAATTGCATTTATGAATGCATAAATGGATTCAGCTTGCTGAAAAACTTTTGGATTATACAAACTTAGCCAATCAAATCTACAGATCCAATCATTTCTTACTTAATTTCAAACAAAATCAAACAAAAAAAAATCCCCAAAAAACTGCCAAAAGATAGAACGTTTAGACTATTGCTTATTTTTCTATCCTTTTAATTATTAATACCTTTTAACCATTAATGCATGCTTGGTGCAACTACTATTGAAGGCATTAGTTATGCATTTATGACATTAGGTTTAGTTTTGCATTTTTTTTCCAAGAAAGAATTATAGTTTAATGGTTTTTTCATTCAAACAATTGAAAGTATGTAAAGGTAAGGTATTGTTTTCATTTGCAAATCCACAAGCTGAGGCCAGTGAGTGATTGTAAAGCATCCAATGAGCAGTATATATATGCAAATTGTAAAGAATCCAATGAGCAGAATTTATATTTATATATATGCTTTGTATAACAAATTATGAAAATCAATCCAACCAACCAATAGTGGGCTAATTATTTACATGGTGATTTTCTCTAACAATTACAGGGTACATCTAAAATGCCATTCACAAAATTTAAATGCAAATTGACAGGCTGCCCCATTATTACTTCGTTAAAATGTCACAGCGACATGGTCACGTTGACGAGTAGGAAGCCATCCACAACAGAAAATATCAGAACAGTCTCTGTGAAGAAAATTGTTGGGAATTTCCGTTAATTGCAATCCGCCTGCCGTTAACGCTGCTGAAACGAATTCAGCAGCACTACAATCAGTCCATGCCATCGTTCAAATAAAACGGAAAAGCAAGCAAACTGTAATTTGAATAAAATATATACCTAGTGGAGAGAGGGATGAAATGTGTTGAGCCTGGGTGAGCGCGGAGGAAACTGAGGCAGCCGATTGCCCTTATTGTCGTAAATTATGACACCTGGAAAATCAGGTGGCTGGCATCGTTCGCCCATCAGAATGCTCCTCTGCCATACAGAATCTCCTCCACCCTCCTCCTCCATAACAGCACGGTCATATGCCTCCTCTTCGTCCTCTTTTCGCCCCCATTTCCTAGAAATCAAGAGCTTTTTGCTGCTATTAATAAGCGCCCTTCCTGGGAACTTGTGCGCGGACTTGAAAACCCTAATACCATGATTTTTGTTGTCCCTACGGTGGAAGTGCGCTGCGCAAGATGCGGTCACCACAGCCGCCACGGCCAGCACGCATGTGAGCGCCAGCAAGAAACCGCCCAGGCTGGCCAACCAGGTCGTTGTGCCCGCCCCTGCTCCCAGGGCCAAAGCTGGAAGCCACCTGGCCATGTGATTCGATCCCCAGACCTCACAACACAACACAAAAACCTCCTCTGTTAAACAGCAGATGGATATTGGCTCCTACTATGGAGAAGTAAGGTCTCATATATATATAAAATGTGTAAGTTGTCTCAATATCTAAGCCTGTTGGCTGCCTTCCTTCAAAGGATGCTGATCACAGATCTCTGACGAAGACTTTCTGTCAACGACGCGCAGTTCGGTCGATGGACCCATTTTAATAACACGTTATTTTCTTAAGTACTTTAATGGGTTCCTGTCCTTGTCGTGAGGACTCGTATTTATAATCATATTTAAAGAGCTTATCTCTGACTTCATCGTTTAGGACAATTTTATCGACTTCCTAGTTGTTTCCCACTTTCCATTTTCAGTTGGACCCTAGGAAAGTCTTTGTAAAAAGGTCAAATATTCCACCTTCTAATGCCTTGCTTTTTATGTTAACACTCCATTTCAAGAAGGTCAAATATTCCACCTTCTAATGTCTTGCTTGTTAGAAGAACAAACTTAGTTCCACCAAAGCCTAACACGCCATTTCAATTGTTTGAAGAATAACTTGGATTAATCATGAAAATTTTCCACGAATTTCTTGGGTATAATCGATGGACTATTTTTTTAATAACTATGCATTGTATTTATTTTGAACAAAATTGCATCCGGGCTTTACATTTAAACTTTTCTGCGACAAATTAGGGAAATAAACAGAGTAAAAAAATAAATTTTTATTGTAAAATAAAATTAAAATTAAAAGATCGTTGAAAAAATATACATGATTTTTTAATATTTTTATTCATTCATATAAATTAATTACAAGTATTTTTAATTTGAAAACATTCATATATTATAACTTTTTAAATAATGATTATTCTCAAAGATTAAAAATAAATAAAAATAATATTACATTTACATTCATATAAATTATTTGCTATGTAATTTTAATTTTACAAACATTTATATATTATATATAACTTTTTAAATAATGATTATTTTTAACTATTAAAAAAAAAATCCAATAAATCAAAATCACCTTTTCAATATAAATATAAAATTTGGTAAAACAAAAAAATCATGATTTTCCAATATTTTATTACATTTCAATTTATGTTAACATAAATTAGTAGTTCATCACTTTTAACTTCATAAAAAATTATATATTATGATTTTTTTTTAAAGGAATGATTGTTTGGAAAGATTTAAAAAAAAAAATAAGAATCAATCAATTAAAACTACATTTTCTATATAAATACAAAATATTTGTATTGCATTTTAAATTTTGTGCAAATAAATTAATAATCAGTCTTTTTTTTATTTGTTTGTTAAATATGTCTCACTAACCACTGGCCAAGCAATGATTGTTTTCAAAAATCAAAAAATACAATTAATAAATCAAAATTACATTTTCAATATAAATACAAAATATTTTTATTACATTTTAATTTATTTGCACACTTTATTACAAATACAAAATATTTTTATTACACTTTAATTTATGTGCATACTTTATTTCAATTTATTAAGCTTAAATTAAATTAATAGGAGGGTAGGGTATGTATATTTCTGTAGATTTTATCAGTCAAATCACTTGGCTGAGGAGATCCCTTGTACCACAAACAAGGGGGTCTCATACACCAATTTGGTGTGGCTTGGCCGTGACCTTAAAAATAGTTTATTATTATTAATAATTTAACCACTTTATTACAAATACAAAATATTTTTATTACACTTTAATTTATGTGCACACTTTATTTCAATTTATTAAGCTTAAATTAATAGCAGGTCACTTTTAATTTGACAAAAAATTATGTATTGTGAATTTTTTAATCTATGATTGTTTTCAAAGATTAAAATAAAAATAGAATCAACTACACTTTCAATATAAATAAAAACAAAAACAAAATATAATATAAAACAAAATATAATATAAAGGAAAAATTGTTATTATTAAATTTTAATATAAATTCTATAATTATGATGATGATGATTAACTTCCACTAAGACCTAATTGGTCTATCGGACCTTAAGTGATTACTTGTGATTTTTTAGAATTTTGTTTATGTGCTCTGAAAGCATTAAGAGAAGCTTTCCAAGATCACCATACTTTTGTTGAGTTAAAAGGTTAGGAAGGTTGGTAGTGTGACAAATATTTTGAAAATGAGATCTAATATGGGTATAGGCTGGACAATCCAAGAGAAAGTGATTTTCATCTTCAACCTTCTTAGTGTCACAAAGGTGGCACACTCTTTCATCCCATGGCGTTTTAGGAATTGACCAATGCCCAGTTTCACTATGGAGCTCGTGAGAATCTGTTCTTATCTTAGCAATGCTTATTTTTTATTTTACACTTCGCAAAATAGATAGATAATTTTGATCTTCTAGATTAGGGTTGATTACATCTATATAATACCTTAATTTTCTTTTTTCCTCTAACTCTTTATCACACCACATTTTTTCCTTAAATTTTGATTTGACGTTTTTTTTAATAGTATCTTTATTTTGCAAAATGGTTTCTTCCATGATTCCCCAATAGTTTAGCCAAGACCGAGCCTCTTTATGCCATCCTCGCTTGAGTCGATGGTGGTTATGACTTGATTTTAAAGCAATTTTAGTTAGTCTCTTGTCTTCCATGTTGTTTAACTTGTTCTTATACATTAGGTATCTAGTCATAGCCATGCTTTCAATGGGGGAGAGGTTTGTTTCTATGAGGAGGATGGGATAGGGTGTATTTCCTTTAATTTTTAGATTATAGGTTATAAAATTCTTTTGTATTTTCTCTATCTTTCTCCAGGATTCACGAGAAATACTACAGCCCCAGACTTCACATCCATAAAGAATAACAGGTGTAACAAGAGTCTCAAAGAGGAGTTTCTTCTTATCCCAACTCCAAAGATCAGCTGATTTACAATTGTTTTCAAGCCCATAATAAGATTTCCATCCCCCAATAATCATTTTCTCAATGCTATAATTCCAATTGAGCTTGTGGTGAATATAAATTCCAAGATATTTGTATGAAGTCACTTCCTCCAAGTTTTTGTTGTCATATACAAAGGTATCATAAGGGATATTGGATTTAATAATCATGACCTTAGTCTTATCAGTATTAACAGTCATACCCATATTGGAGAAAAAATCCTCGAGGATTCTTAGTTGGTTTTCAAGATCATGGGGACTCCTTGCCATAAGAACGATATCATCAGCACAAAGAAGAAGATTGATGACTATACCAGTGAGAGTAGGGCCGACACAACCCACTTTTTCCAAGCATTCTTCTAACTTGTCAATGTATATGCCAAAAAGGGTAGGGGACAAGGGACAACCTTGTTTGACTCCAATATTGCAGTTAATCTCTTTTGACCAGCCCTCAGTGTTTTTAAACTTAGCAATAATGTTCTCATGCATCCTTATTGCAGCAACCCTCAATTTGAAAGGCACTTTTATCTCTTCCAACCTATTCCAAAGGTTTTTCCTAGGAACCATGTCAAAAGCTTTTCTAAAGTCAACAAAACAACAAAGAAGATTGGTTTTAGTATTGTGGAACTCCTCTGCAATGATCCTAAAGGTAACAAGATGTTCCACAGTTGAATGATATCTTTTAAACCCGACCTGGCCTTTAGCTCTTTTACCGTAACTTTCTAGCCAAATGCTAATCTTCTTTTCCAAAATAATTCCATAAAGCTTGGCTAAAATCGGGCTAATCATAATGGTCCTATAATTAAAAGGAATGTTTTTATCCCCATTTTTAAAAATAGGAACAATGAGGCTTTGTGTCCATGGTTTAGGGAAGCCCTGCTTGACTGCTAAATTGAAGAGCTTGTGTATGTGAGGGATAAAGATTGGCCCTCCAATTTTAAAAATTTCAGCTTGGTAGCCTTCAATGTCCTTAGCTTTCCCATTTGTGAGTTGCTTAACCCTGAACTCTATGTCATCTAAAGAAAAAAATTCTTCCTTTGTGGGGACAATGGGAATGGTGTCCATGGAAAGTTAAATAAAATATAAATAAAAAGATAAACAAAATATAATATAAAATGAAAAATTATTATTATTAAATTTTAAGATAAATTCTATAATACATATACCTATATATAAAAAAAATAGCTAAATAAAATTGTATAAATTAAAATTACTTTATTTCCATTCAAAATCAAAATCAAAATCAAAATTAAGTAAGTATATATGTTTAATCAATAATATCTATAATAAATCAGTGTTATTTAACTATTTTTCTCTTAAGATTAAGTGTTATTTGAACTTGTGACCTCTTAAGAGGAAACACATGTACTTAACCATTAGGCCCACTCAGGCTATATGTGTGACGAAATACATCTATGGGTTATGGATAATTCTAAAAGAGTTTTAGTTGCTATTAATAACAACAAATTATATACTCATAGATGTTGGGTTGAAGAGGAGGGGGGATGGATAATTCTAAAAGAGTTTTAGTTGCTATTATTAACAATAAATTATGTACTCATAGATGTTGGGTTGAAGAGGAGGGGGAGCCCCCCCAAAATTACCCTAGAGATCTTTTAAGATTATATGGAACCATTAGAAAAAAGGAGAGAAGAGAGATGCCAAAAGCCAAATAGAGTTATAATCATTAGAAAAAAAGGAGTGAAGAAAGAAAGGTAAAACTCCAAATAAAGCTAGAAGCAATGCTTATAAAAAAATTAGACTCTTAAAAGATACCATTCAAACTCAAATAGATGATAGATTCTTAGGGGTATAGGATTCAAGAAATGGAAAAACATAAACAATCAACCCAAGAAGGAGAGGTGAAGAAAATCACAATATGAGAGATAGGATTAAAGAGCTAGAAGAAAAACTAACCAACAATTTGACCCTCAGTAATCTCAAAAACAAATTGGATATCAAACCCATCAAAGAGAAAATGAATAAGCTAATTGAATTGGACTATGAGCTTAATAAAAGAGCCTTGAACCTCATAATTTTTGGTATAAAAGAACAACAAGAGGAGTATACGCTAGCAATAGTAAAAGAAGAATTAAATAATAAACTACAAATTGATACAACTTACGTCGTAGAAGAAAAGAGGCTAGGAAAAATAATTGATCACAAAGATAGGTTTATTTGTGTCAAAGTAAGTTGTAATGACCATAAATATAGCATACTCAGTAAATATATGAGCTTAAAAGGGTGAT
Source organism: Picea mariana (assembly GCA_032191745.1). NCBI lineage: Eukaryota > Viridiplantae > Streptophyta > Pinopsida > Pinales > Pinaceae > Picea > Picea mariana. Next base: position 83,909 of record JASDQU010109382.1, read on the forward strand.
GAATGTTTATAAATGAAGACCTCTTCCTGAAGACCAAGATAAATTAAGGGAAGAAGTTTAAAAGGTAAAAGAAGCCAGGAAAGAAGGAAAATGGGCAATAATTAGAAATCAAAAAGCTATTGTTAGGGATAGAGACCAGAAGGATAATAATAAATAGGAAATTCGGACACTCGGGATCCTTTTTTGGAACTGTCGTGGCTTTCCATGGTGCAAAATTCCTATGATAAGTTGGATCCAAATTGATATTGATATTATTTGTCTAGTTGAAACTTGGGAGAAGAGTCTAAGGTCCCTAGCATAGAAGGATTTGTCTTGTTCTCAACATGGAACAAAAAGTCCCACTGTAGAGGGATAGGAGGCATAGCTTGTTATATTAGAAAGAGCATTTCTCTTCACATTCAACTTCATAAGATCGACCCTCTAAATCAGTTCATTTGGATAGAAATTTTAGACACCAATGCTAAGAAGATGTATATACAAATTTTCTGTTTTGCACCTATTAATTCTACTTTTTATAAGAAAAATAATCTAAATAGCAATTGTCCCTATAATAATTTAGAACAAGATATTTATAATTTGAAAAATGAAGGCAATATCCTCCTAGTAGGAGACTTTAATGCCAGGACTGCAACTAAACAAGATACTCTTTTAAGCACTGATTCCAACCATAATCCTTTATGGCTAGATGAGGACTTTGTTTTATCTAATAGCTACAAAAGAAGCTCTAAAGACCTAATTGAGAATTTGTTTGGTACTGATTTGGTCAATCTTTGTAGCTCTCAAGACCTAATAATTTGCAATGGAGTAATGAAGTGGCCAAACTCTAACCACATGACTTGTATTCATGGGCTAGGTAGTAGTTTCATAGATTATATGATATCTGATAGATCCTCGTTTCCAACCAAATAGCAACTTTTAAATGACCATGAACTCGCCTCTCCTCATAAACCTTTAACCCTAACTATAAACTTTTCCATGAACAGGAGTGTCATTGAAGAGAATTTTGATAATCAAGGACAATTATGCTTTGAAAAAAACAAAGTTTACCTTTTCTTGAAGGATTTAAATAGTAAATTACATCTCCTAACTTATAAGGACAACATTGAATAACTCTGTCATAATTTTACAACTACCCTTTCCACTTCTATTAACAAGTTCTCTTTTGAGGTGTCATGTAAAAAGAATAATAGAACGACCAACCTTTGGTATGATAAAGAATGTAAAATTGCTAGGAAATCCATTAGGGATGCTTCTAATGAGTCCTTGAAAATCAATAAGATCAATACATGCAAATCCCTAATTAAAAGGAAAAAAAGGTATTTAGTCAATACACGCAAATCCCTAAGATCAATACATGCAAATCCCTAATATCTTTATAAATTTATGTATTTAGTCATTCATAATTTTTGTAGTTTTATTTTTTTGACGTTGGCTAAACGTTTTATTTTTGGGGTTTTTTGGCCTGAATTTTGGACAAAATCGTTATTTTCTTTTATTTAAATTACATTTATGAATGCATAAATAGATTCAGCGTGCTGAAAAACCCTTGGATTATACAAACTTAGCCACTCAAATCTACAGATCCAACCATTCCTTACCAAATTCCAAACAAAATCAAACAAAAAAAATCCAAACAAAATCAAACAGAAAAAATCCCCCCAAAACTACCAAAAGATAGAAGGTTTAAACTATTGCTTATTTTTTTATCCTTTTAATTATTAATGCCTTTTAATCATTAATGCATACTTGTTGCAACTACTATTGAAGGCATTAGTTATGCATTTATGACATTAGGTTTAGTTTTGCATTTTTTCCCAAGAAAGAATTATAGTTTAATGGTTTTTTCATTCAAACAATTGAAAGTATGTAAAGGTAAGGTATTGTCTTCATTTGCAAATCCACAAGCCGAGGTCAGTGGGTAATTGTAAAGCATCCCATGAGCAGTATATATATATATATATATGAAAATTGTAAAGCATTCAATGAGCAGAATTTATATTTATATATTTATGATGATTTTCTCTCTCTAACAATTTCTGGGTACATCTAAAATGCCATTCACAAAATTTAAATGCAAATTGACAGGCTGCCCTATCATTACTTCGTTAAAAATGGCACAGCCACATGGTCACAATTTAAATGCAAATTGACAGGCTGCTCCATTATTACTTCGTTAAAATGTCACAGCCACATGGTCACATTGACGAGTAGGAAGCCATCCACAACAGAAAATATCAGAACAGTCTCCGTGAAGAAAATTGTTGGGAATTTCCGTTAATTGCAATCCGCCTGCCGTTAACGCTGCTGAAACGAATTCAGCAGCACTACAATCAGTCCATGCCATCGTTCAAATAAAACAGAAAAGCAAGCAAACTGTAATTTTAATAAAATATATACCTAGTGGAGAGACGCATGAAATGTGTTGAGCCTGGGTGAGCGCGGAGGAAACTGAGGCAGCCGATTGCCCTTGTTGTCGTAAATTATGACACCTGAAAAATCAGGTGGCTGGCATCGTTCGCCCATCAGAATGCTCCTCTGCCATACAGAATCTCCTCCACCCTCCTCCTCCATAACAGCACGGTCATATGCCTCCTCTTCGTCCTCTTTTCGCCCCCATTTCCTAGAAATCAAGAGCTTTTTGCTGCTATTAATAAGCGCCCTTCCTGGGAACTTGTGCGCGGACTTGAAAACCCTAATACCATGATTTTTGTTGTCCCTACGGTGGAAGTGCGCTGCGCAAGATGCGGTCACCACAGCCGCCACGGCCAGCACGCATGTGAGCGCCAGCAAGAAACCGCCCAGGCTGGCCAACCAGGTCGTTGTGCCCGCCCCTGCTCCCAGGGCCAAAGCTGGAAGCCACCTGGCCATGTGATTCGATCCCCAGACCTCACAGCACAACACAAAAACCTCCTCTGTTAAACAGCAGATGGATATTGGCTCCTACTATGGAGAAGTAAGGTCTCATATATATATATATATATATATATATATATAATGTGTAATTTGTGTGACGTGGTCAATATCTAAGCCTGTTGGCTGCCTTCCTTCAAAGGATGCTGATCACAGATCTCTGACGAAGACTTTCTGTCGACGACGCGCACTTCGGTCAATGGACCCATTTTAATAACACGTTATTTTCTTAAGTCCTTCAATGGGTTCCTGTCCTTGTCGTGAAGACTCGTATTTATAATCATATTTAAAGAGCTTATTTCTGACTTCATCGTTTAGGACAATTTTATCGACTTCCTAGTTGTTTCCCACTTTCCATTTTCGGTTGGACCTTAGGAAAGTCTTTGTAAAAAGGTCAAATATTCCACCTTCTAATGCCATGCTTTTTATGTAGAACTCTTTTTTTAGAAGAACAAACTTAGTTGCACCAAAACCTAACACGCCATTTCAATTGTTTGAAGAATAACTTGGATTAATCATGAAAATTTTGCACGAATTTCTTGACTTTTTTTTTTTAAGAATTTTTTTTCTCGAATTTATATAGAGTATAAATTTGTTTACAAGTTAGCACCAACGAGCTATGAACCGTGGTTAGTGCATAATCAATGCTGGATCAGTACAAAATCTCTCATCAATCAAAATATGGGAAATAGGCCAACAATCCATACAAATAGCTATCCAAACAACTAGCTTTCCATACAAAGTGGGACAACAAACCTCGATCAAAAGATGCTAAAGTAGGTCATAGGACTTTCTATTCCTCTATCACAGTGAAAAATCGAGACTCTCCCTACCACTTCTTTTAGAGCTCTCTTTGAGAGAGCGTTTGCTTCGCTGTTGTGAGATCTGGAAATATGATGGAATTTGATGTCAGTGAAATATTTGGATAACTCCAGCGTTTTTTGTTTCCAGCATTCGACTTGGACAGAGTGGAGATTGGATTTTTGAGTAATCCAATCAATAATGACTCTCGAGTCACCCAGAACAAGTAAGTGTTTAATAGACCAAGAGGAAGCTAAAAAGAGGGAGGTCCATAGCCCCAAGAGCTCAGCTTTAGTGTTCGTGCCCACACCGCAATTGAAGAACCATTTTTTGATCCTTGACGAGTGATTTTTGAAGAAGCCTCCACCTTCACAATAACCAGTTGTCTGCGCTGCTCCATCAAAGCAAGCGAGGGTGTACCCAACTGGTAGCTTGAAGTCGACAGCTTTGTGAATGAAGGGATTAACCGAAGGTTGTTTCCAGATAAAAGAAATCATAACTATGTGCACAACATTCAGCAGGGTAGGTGGCCGATCCTCAAAGATCACTCTGTTCCGTTCTAACCATAATTGCCAGTAGACGTGGGCGGCCAAACAAATTGGAGAGGATTTTTGTGTGTTCCACAAATTGAAGCAGTCTGAGATAGTGTCGCTTCTCTAGGAGAATGGAAGCGAGAAATGCTTAAGCAGATTAGTCCAGACCCCCCTCGTGAAATCGCAGTGAACCAGTAGATGATGGACGTCTTGACTTGATAGGGTATAATCGATGAACTATTTTTTTAATAACTATGCATTGTATTTATTTTGAAAAAAATTGCATTCGGTTTTTATATTTAAACTTTTCTGCGACTAATTAGATCTTAATAGACGTTAATCATCATCATCATCAATTAACAAATAAACAAAGTTAAAAAATATATATATATTATAAAATAAAAATTAAATTAAAAGATCGTTGAAAAAATATATATGATTTTTAATATTTTTATTCATTCATATAAATTAATTACAGGTATTTTTAATTTTACAAATATTTATATATTATAACTTTTTAAATAATGATTATTCTCAAAGATTAAAAAAAATTAATAGTATTATTACATTTACATTCATATAAATTATTTGCTAGGTCACTTTTAATTTGACAAAAAATTATGTATTGTGAATTATTTTAATCTATGATTGTTTTCAAAGATTAAAATAAAAATAGAATCAACTACACTTTCAATATAAAATATAAATAAAAACAAAAACAAAATATAATATAATATAAAGGAAAAATTGTTATTATTAAATTTTAATATAAATTCTATAATGATCATGATGATGATTAATTTTCACTAAGATCTAATTGGTCTATCGGACCTTAAGGGGGTAAGTGATTACTTGTGATTCTTTAGAATTTTGTTTATGTGCTCGGAAAGCATTAAGAGAAGCTTTCCAAGATCACCATACTTTTGTTGAGTTAAAAGGTTAGGAAGGTTGGTAGTGTGACAAATATTTTGAAAATGAGATCTAATATGGGTATAGGCTGGACAATCCAAGAGAAAGTGCTTTTCATCTTCAACCTTCTTAGTGTCACAAACGTGACACACTCTTTCATCCCATGGTGTTTTAGGAATTGACCAATGCCTAGTTTCACTATGGAGCTCGTGAGAATTTGTTCTTATCTTAGCAATGCTTATTTTTTTCTTTACACTTGGCAAAACAGATATATAATTTTGATCTTCTACATTAGGGTTGATTACATCTTTATAAAACCTTCATTTTCTTTTTTCCTCTAACTCTTTATCACACCACATTTTTTCCTTAAATTTTGATTTGACATTTTTTTTAATAGTATCTTTATTTTGCAAAATGGTTTCTTCCATGATTCCCCAATAGTTTAGCCAAGAATGGGCATCTTTATGCCATCCTCGTTTGAGTCGATAGTGGTTATGACTTGATTTTGAAGCAATTTTAGGTAGCCTCTTGTCTTCCATGTTGTTTAACTTGTTCTTATACATTAGGTATCTAGTCATAGCCATACTCTCAATGGGGGAGAGGCTTGTTTCTATGAGGAGGATGGGATAGGGCGTATTTCCTTTAATTTTGAGATTATAGGTTATAAAATTATTTTGTATTTTCTCTATCTTTCTCCAGGATTCACGAGAGATACTACAACCTCAAACTTCACATCCATAAAGAATAATAGATGTAACAAGAGTCTCAAAGAGGAGTTTCTTCTTATCCCAACTCCAAAGATCAATTGATTTACAATTGTTTTCAAGCCCATAATAAGCTTTCCATCCCCCAATAATCATTTTCTCAATGCTATAATTCCAATTGAGCTTGTGGTGAATATAAATTTCAAGATATTTGTATGAAGTCACTTCCTCCAAGTTGTTGTTGTCATATACAAAGGTATCATAAGGGATCTTATTGGATTTAATAATCATGACCTTAGTCTTATTAGTATTAACAGTGAAACCCATATTGGAGCAAAAATCCTTGAGGATTCTTAGTTGGTTTTCAAGATCATGGGGACTTCTTGCCATAAGAACAATATCATCGGCATAAAGAAGAAGATTGATGACTATACCAGTGAGAGTAGGGCCGACACAACCTGTTTTTTCCAAGCATTCTTCTAACTTATCAATGTATATGCCAAAAAGGGTAGGAGATGAGGGACAACCTTGTTTGACTCCAATATTGCAGTTAATCTCTTTTGACTAGCCCTTAGTGTTTTTAAACTTAGCAATAACGTTCTCATACATCCTTATTGCAACAGCCCTCAACTCGAGAGGCACTTTTATCTCTTCCAACCTATTCTAAAGGTTTTTCCTAGGAACCATGCCAAAAGATTTTCTAAAGTCAACAAAACAACAAAGAAGATTGGTTTTAGTCTTGTGGAACTCCTCTGCAATGATCCTAAAGGTAAAAAGATGGTCCACAGTTGAATGATATCTCCTAAACCCGACCTGGACTTTAACTCTTTTACCGTGACTTTCTAGCCAAATGTTAATCTTCTTTTCCAAAATAATTCCATAAAGCTTGGCTAAAATCGGGCTAATCATAATGGTCCTATAATTAGAGGGAATGTTTTTATCCCCATTTTTAAAAATAGGAACAATGAGGCTTTGTGTCCATGGTTTAGGGAAGCCCTACTTGACTACTAAATTGAAGAGCTTGTGTATGTGAGGGATAAGGATTGGCCCTCCGATTTTAAAAAATTTAGCGTGGTAGCCTTCAATGTCCTTAGCTTTCCCATTTGTGAGCCACTTACCCCTGAACTCTATGTCATCTAAAGAAAAAACTTCTTCCTTTGTAGGGACAATAAGAATGGTGTCCATACCAAGTTAAATAAAATATAAATAAAAAGAAAAAAAAATAGTTAAATAAAATATAAATAAAAAGATAAACAAAATATAATATAAAATGAAAAATTATTATTATTAAATTTTAAGATAAATTCTATAATACATATACCTATATATAATAATAAAAAAAAAGAGAGTATAAATCAAAATTACTTTATTTCCATTCAAAATCAAAATCAAAATTAAATAATTATATATGTTTAACCAATTACTTTATTTCCATTCAAAATTAAGATCAAAATTAAATAATTATATATGTTTAACCAATAATATCGATAAAATTAAGAATGGTTTATGCGTTTCTTAAATTTAAAATAATGTATTTTTTGGATTTAAAATAAATCAATGTTATTTAACTATTTTTCTCTTAAGATTAAGTGTTATTTGAACTTGTGACCTCTTAAGAGGAAACACATGTACTTAACCATTAGGCCCACTCAGGTTGTATGTGTGACGAAATACATCTATGGGTTATGGATAATTCTAAAAGAGTTTTAGTTGTTATTAATAACAACAAATTATATACTCATAGATGTTGGGTTGAAGAGGAGGGGGAATGGATAATTCTAAAAGAATTTT
>JASDQU010109382.1:91656-108904 GCA_032191745.1 Picea mariana
AAAATAAACATTGCTAAGATAAGAACAAATTCTCACGAGCTCCATAGTGAAACTGGGTGTTGGTCAATTCCTAAAACTTCATGGGATGAAAGAGTGTGTCACCTTTGTGACACTAAGAAGGTCGAAGATGAAAAACACTTTCTATCAGATTGTCCAGCCTATACCCAGATTAGATCTCATTTTCAAAATATTTGGCACACTACCAACCTTCCTAACCTTTTAACTCAACAAAACTATGGTGACCTTGGAAAGATTCTCTTAATGTCTTTCAAGCACAGAAACAAATTTCTAAAGAATCACAAGTAATCACTTACCCTCTTAAGGTATGATAGACCAATTTGGTCTTAGTGGATGTTAATCATCATCATCATCATCCTATACCTAAATAAAAAATAGCTAAAATTGCATAAATTAAATTACTTTGTTTCCATTTATAATTGGAATCAAAATTAAATAATTATATATGTTTAACCAATAATAACTATAAAATTAAGAATGGTTTGTGTGTTTCTTCAATTTAAAATAATGTATTTCTTGGATTTAAAATAAATTAGTGTTATTTAAGAATATATATATATATATATATATATATATATATATATATATAAGGTATTGGTATCTTATTACTCATTAGGCTTCAAAGTTACATATGCCTCTTGGGACTTCATAGATATACAATAGGTTATATCCTTACATCACTTCAAAAACTATCTCCATTTCACAAATTCAATAACTCTATTCGTTATATAAACCACCACTGTTACATTCATAAATTTACTACAAGCAAATTTGATTTTTATCGTAGCTTATTTTAATTGTTGTTATAATTACAACAATCTCCACCTTGAAAATAATTTACCCAATACCTTGCCCAAGCCCATTCGTCACCTCTTTTGCAAGGCAAGAGAAGTAAAAAACCATCGCAACTTCTTTGACAATACCGGTTTCGTGAACATGTCTGCACAATTTTCATGAGTATGGACTTTCTCAAGAGCTACTCAACCTCCATCAATAACATGTCTTACAAAATGGTATTTAATCGCAATATGATTAGTCTTACTATGATAAGCTATATTGTTAGCCAAATGTATAGCACTTTGACTATCATAGAACACATTTACCTTGACATGTTCTTTTCCAAATTCATCGAGTAGACCCTTTAACCAAATTTCCTCCTTGCATGCATGTAAGACAACTATATATTCTGCCTCAGTAGTGGATAAAGAAATTGTGTTTTGAAGCATTGACATCCAACAAATAGGTCATCCTGCAAGAGTAAAGACGTACCCTGAAGTAGATTTTCTTTTGTCCAAATCACCTACAAAATATGAACCAACATAATCACAGACATAATCACTGCAACCATTATAGGTGATACAATAAGCATGTGTGCCTCGAAGATACTAAAGCACCCATTTCATTGCTGTCCATTGTTCTTTACTTGGATTTTCCATGTATCTACTGACAACACCAACTGCATGTGAAATGTCAGGTCTTGTACATACCATCATATACATTAAACTTCCTACTACAATATCATATGGTACACGAGACATATAATCATTTTCTTCTTTATTACTAGGACATAACCCCGAAGAAGTCTTAGAATGAGAAGCCAAAGGGATATTTATCATTTTCACATTATTCATATTGAAGCTCAAAAGCATCTTCTCCACATAAGTTTGTTGCAAAATACAAAGCTTACCATGTTTTTCGTCTTTGTGTCTTTCAATGACCAAGATTTGTTTTTCTCCTCCTAGATCCTTCATATCAAAATTCCTAGCCATCTAAGCCTTGAACTTGTTGATCTCAACCATGTCATTGCTTGCAATAAGCATATCGTCAACATATAACACCATGATAATAAATATTCCATTTTCTAAACTTTTGAAGTAAGCACAATGCTCATACTCACTTCTTGTAAAACTTTGGCTCACCATGAAAGAATCAAACTTCATGTACCATTGCCTGAGAGTTTTCTCCAGGCCATATAATGACTTCTTGAGCTTGCGATCTTGAAAAAAAACTTCTGGTTGTTCCATATATATCTCCTCATTCAAATATCCATGTAAAAATGTTGTTTTAATGTCCAACTGCTCTAACTCTAGATTAAGTAAGGAAACTAGAGCTAATACAATACGAACATAAACAAGCTTAAAAATTGATTCAGGGGATCAAAAAAAGATAAAAAATTAAAGTGTTTGGAATTGCTCGAAAATGGTTTCATTGTGTACATCCCATCCTCACAATCCCAACACAACTTGAACAAGATAAAATGGAGTATGTATGGAAAAGATTTGGTGTTCTGTTCGTTTTCCCAAATAGGCAAATTTTGTTGACTGTGCAGTCCATACAGTCTATACAAGATGACGTGGTAGATGAATGTACAGTCCATATGAACATACTGTTGACATGTCAGGGTGACTATATAGGTGGTGATGTGGAACAATCATTGGTCAACATGTGGTAGGTTTTGGTGGCAAATAATAGGGTGCCATGTGGCCCACTCAGGGGTCGCCACATGGCACCCCCTTATTGTTGTATAAAAGTTTGTTTGGCTCCGTGGGGGTCGAACCCATGACCTTCGGACAAGGAAAGGGTTTCGCATAGGCTGGACCACCAACCCGCCTACATTTTTTTCTTAACCATAACATTTCAAACCTTTATTTAAACTTACCTTGGTTTTAATCGGTGGGAAAAAATGACCAGGCTTAGCCCAAGCCCGTGGAAAAAACCCTCAAAAAATGCCATGTGACCAGGCGCGTGAGGAACCGATAGGAAACTAATGACGAGTGTGGAAATCTATCCTAACACCTAGCCACATGGGCCATGCGATCGGGATCTCCGCCGGAAAGGGCGCTCACAACTCTAACGATGTGAAAAATGTGCCCACAACGCAGATTACTCATGGGAGCTAGGTTTGGTGAGGCAGAGGCTGAGTTTTTGCACAATGGGTGTGTTTTGGAGAGAAAATATAGCAAGTATTGGGGGAAAACTTCTAGGAAGAGTATTTTCTTCATTTTTTGTCCAAACCAGGTGCAGAAAGAGAAGAGACAAGGGTTTTTGGACATTCTGGAACCATTGGAGCCATCTATTTTGCATTACGAGCATTGTAAAGAACTATATTAACACTTTTGAGCATATAATGAAAATGATCCATTGGAAGCTAGACCAGGAGATGTAGCCCAAGAGAGAGTTGAACTTCTTTAACATTTTGTTGTGTTATGTGCTTATTTTGATGGTTGTTTATGACTTTTTATGTTCATTTTAAGTAAGAACTCAATAATTTTTATGTGCTTGCAACTTGATCCAATTTACCAAGACACATACGTTTTCCACTTGCAATATTTATACACAAACCTTTATCATTTTTAGATCAAGTTGGTATCAAAGAAAAGGTTTTTGAAGTTTTGATTTGTTTACAATTGTTTTGTTTTATGATGCTTAGAAGGTTGAAGCTCACAAGAGGAGAAGGACAACTTGTGGAGCCAAGTTCTCAACTTTCAAGAAGGATAAAAATTCAATCACCTCAAGTTTCAAGGAGACATTCACCAAGTATGGATCATGAGGAGAGTCATGAAATTCCTACTTCAGAAAAGGAAACTTTCAGAAAATACTTTTATGATATGACAGAAATGATGAAAGTTTTATTTGAAGAAAGGAATGCAAGGTTGCAAGGAGAAAGCTCAAATCCTCCAAAAGGTGATGAAGGTAATGGTGATAAAACTCCAAAAGGAAATGAAGGAAATGGTGACACTCCACCTCCTTCACCTCCATATTCCACTTCTTCTACCATTTCACAACCACCTCCAAATTCTCCAAAATAACATGGTAAAATTCCTCCACAAACTCCTTTGCTTAAGCTTGATATTAAGTTTGAATTGCCTATGTACAATGGAGAGGTAAATGCTGAGAAATTAGAAAATTGGATTCATCAGATAGAAGTGTATTGTAGGATACAAAGAATCTAGGATGATGAAACTAAAATTCATCTTGCTTCTCTTAGATTGGAAGGTGCAACACTCATTTGGTGGGAAGCCAAAACTCAAGAGGACATGAAGAAACATGTTAAAGTTTTATCCTCTTGGAATGATTTATTGTTGCAATTAAAAGGAAATTCCATCTATTAGCATACATGTAGAAAGCTATCATGGATTGGAAAAACTTTAGACAAGCTAAAGGGAAAAATGTGCAAAGCGACACTCAAGAATTTAGGAGAAGAGATTTGATTTTGGATATAGATTTATCTTCTCAAGAAAATTTACTCAAATACTTTGGAGGATTGCATAGCTATTTGAGACACACAATTATCATGTTTAACCCTACAAATCTAGATGAATTTTGTGTACATGCAACTCATTTAGAAGAAATAGGGAAGAATGCTCCTCGAGAGGGAAACACGAAGCCATTTTATAATGGAGACAAAGGAAAGAGGAAATTGAAAGAAAACGGTAAGAAGAATGCTTCAGTCAAGAAAGATGGAGAAAAGATCTCATGTATACACTGTTCAAAATATGGCCATGATGAATACCACTATTGGAAACTTTATCCTGAGATGAGACCCAAAAAGTTCAACAACAAAGGGAAATCAAAGACTATTGCAACTACAAAACATGATTTAGGATCTGATTCTGGAGATGAAACAAAAATCACAGCCATGGGTTTTCAAGTTAAGGACTATATTGCTAGTACTAGTTCTTCAAGTAGTATCCTCAATGAAAATCAACATGAAAAAGAAAGAACATATATTTTCCACATAAGGGTTATTTCAAAGCATACCAAGATAGATACTCTATTTGATATTGGTTCTCAAGCAAACCTCATTTCTGAAGACACTGCCAAGAAATTGCATTTGGAAACAACTCCTCATCCTAAACCATAGCCTATAGGTTGGATATGTGAAAATGCCAAATTTCATGTGAAACAAAGATGTAAAATTAGATTTTCCATCACTGCAAACTTTATAGATGAGGTACAACTTCTTGTTATTCCATTGGATATTTGTGGTATTGTTTTGGGAAGTCCATATTTATATGATAGGAGAGTCATCTTTCATCGTCATGAGAACAAATATAATTTGATTAAAAATGGAGTTGATTACATTGTTAGAGAACATACCAAGAAGTTGAATTTGTCACTTGTAAATGGTGGAAAAATGAAGAGGTTAGTCAATGCTAGTAAGAACTTTGTACTCTTGATGATCAAACCTAAAGACAATGTTGAAAAAGAAGCTTTCCAAGGATGTGATGCAAAGTTAAAATCTGATTTGTATGAGGTTGTTAACAAATATGATGAGATGGTTTAGGAACCCAAAGGATTTCCTCCTAAAATATGTATCCAACATGAGATCCAATTGTATCAAGATTGTCCTCTTCCAAACATTGGCATGTACAGGATGTCAGTCATGGAGAATGCTAAAATCAAAAAAATAATCCAAGAGTTGCTTGACAAAGGGGTTATCATGCCAAGCATGAAAGTCACCAATTGTTTTAGTACCAAAGAAATATGGTACATGGCACACATGTGTATTTTTCATAGCCTTGAACAAGATTATGGTAAAGAATCGTTACCCTCTTCATAGAATTGATGATTTTCTTGATCAATTGAAAGATGATAAGTATTTCACTAAGTTCAACTTGAGAAGTGGTTATTATCATATTAGGATTGTTGAAGGAGACACATGGAAGACAACTTTCAAAACAAAGAAAGGTTTGTATGAATGGATGGTTATGCCATTTGGGCTTTGTAATGCTCCTGCAACATTCATGATAGTGATGAATGATGTTTTAAGGCCTTTTATTGATGATTGTGTAATTGTCTACTTGGATGGCATATTGATATTTAGCAAATCTCGTGAAGAACATGTTAGGCATGTGAAGCAAGTCTTAGATGTCTTGAAGAAAGAAAATTTGTTTTTAAAGATGTCTACATGTGATTTTGGAAAGACCTCATTAGCTTACTTGGGACATATTGTTGGAGGGGGGCAATTGAAGATAGATCCCTCAAAGGTGAAAGTCATTTTAGATTGTCCCAAGCCCAATAATGTAACGGACGTTAGAATCTTTTTCGGAGCAGCCCAATATTGGAGAAATTTTATTTCTAACTTTTCCTCCATTGCATCTCCATTACATGTCGTGACAAGCATTAAACAGGTTTTCCAATGGGGAGGCAAGCAACAAAAATCTTTTTATGCATTGAAGGAGAGAACTATTTTAGCTCCAGTTCTTTCACTTCCTGATTTAAGACAACCATTTGAGATACAAACAAATGCAAGTAATTATGCCATGGGAGCAGTCTTGTTGCAACATGGTAAGCCCATTTTTTATCATTCTGAAAATTTTAATGGTGTTGTGATTAATTATCCTACATATGACAAGGAGTTGTATGCATTGGTGCAAAGTGTGAAAAAATGGAAACACTTTTTGTTGGGAAAAGAAACTATTATTCACACAGATCATCAACCATTGCAATACTTGTAATCACAAACAAAGCCACAACAAGCAAGGCACTTCAAATGGATGGATTTCCCACAACAATTCCACTTGGTTATAAGGTATAAGAAAGGCATTTATAACAAAGTTGATGATATTCTTTCTAGGCCTATTGTTAGTGCTTCAGTTATTCTTAAGCATAATTCTATCATTCATGAGAGCTATGTTGAACAACATTCTTTAGATGTTGATTTCAAAGAGGTTTATGCAACTTTGTTTCATTCTAACCAAGTCGAGGAATTGGATTTCCATGCGCATGATAAACTTTTGTATCATCTTGGAAAGTTATGTGTTCCACGGGGTGAAAGAGTCAACATCATAAGGGAAACACATTCTTCTCCTATTGTTGACCACTTTGGTGTAGGCAAGACGGTGGCTAATTTGAAAAGGTATTGCTATTGGCCTAAAATGAATGAAAGTGTATCACAATATATAAGAGGATGTTCTTTATGTGCTACAAGTAAGCCTAGCAACATAAAGTTAGGATTGTTTACTCCACTTCCAGTTCCTTCTCATCCTTGGGAAACAATTTCCATGGTTTGTAGGAGGATTACCTATGTCTAAAAAGAATCATGATTATCTTTATTTTTTGGTTGATCGTTTCAGCAAAATGTGTATTTTAATTCCTTGTAAGAAATATGTTATAGATGAACAAATGGCACATATGTTCTTTCAACATGTATAGGTACATTTTGGGTTTCCCAAATCCATTATTTCTGTTCAAGATTCTTGATTTATTGGGAACTTTTGGTCAAGCTTATGGGAACTCATGGACACCAAGTTGAAAAAGATCACCACATTTCATCCACAAACTAATGGTCATACATAAGTGGTGAATAGAACAATAGTACATCTTCTTCGTGGTTATTGCAGCAAACATCCTAAGCTTTGGGATGAGCACCTACACTACATTCAACATGCATATAATTGGGCTAAGCATTCATCAACTCAATCATCTCCATTTGAGGCATGTTTTGGTTACTTGCCAAAATATCCTTTAGATTTTATCTTTGGGAAGGATATTTCTATTGATGGTCATTATGAAATTGATAGAGAAAATAAGTTCATTGAACAAATTCAATTGGTGCATCAAATGGTACAAGAACATTTGGAAAAGAGCCAAGCCAAGTGAAAGACAAGACATGACAAGCATCGTGTTGATCACAGTTTCCAAGTTGGAGATGAAGTTTGGATTTACATTAGCAAAGAGAGGCTTAAAGGAGAAGGTAAAAATCCGAAACCAATCATATATGGACCTTTTAATATTCTTGAAAAAATTGGTAACAATGCCTTCCGTTTGGATTTGCCTCCTTATATGCAAATGTATGCAGTTGTTAATGTTGAGAATTTGAGATTGTATGCACCTCCTTTGATTGATGATCAAGGAGAGAATGTTCAGATTCCTTCAATAGATGACTTCTCGCCATAATATGTTTTAGAATTGCAATAGGATACCATCCTTGACAGAAAGATACGAACTTCAAAACGAGGGAATGTGGAGTACCTTCGTGTTGGTCTCAAAGGCACAAATCCAAGAAAAGATAAATGGATTGAATTTGAAAGGGTGAGGGAACCGTACCCTCATCTACAGATTGATTTAAATATCCTTTTGGAGGTCCAAAAGCTTTCCAATGGGGAGGAGTGATCCAGGGGATCAAAAAATGCTCAAAAACCAAAGTGTTTGAAATTGCTCGAAAATGGTTTCATCGTGTATATCTCATCCTCACGATCTCGATGCAAATTGAATGGGATCAAACAAAGTATGTATGGAAAATATATGGTGTTCTGTCCATTTTCCTAAACATACAAATTTTGTTGACTGTGCACTCCATACAGGATGATGTGGCAACTAATTGTACAGTTTGTACGACTGTACAACTGACATGGTAGGGTGAATGGAAAGGTGGTTATGTGGACCAATCATTGGTCTATACGTGGAAGGTTTTGGTGGCCAATAATAGGGTGCCATGTGGCCCACTCAAGTGCTACCATGTGGCACCCCCTTGTTATTGTATAAAGTTTGTTTGGATCCGTGGGGGTCGAACTCGCGACCTCCAAACAAGGAAAGGGTTTCACATAGGCTGGGCCACCAACCCGCCTAAATTTGTTTCTTAACCATAACATTTCAAACCTTTATTTAAACTTACCTTGGTTTCAATTGACGGGAAAAAGGGTCGAGGCTTAGCCCCATCCTATGAACACAACCCTCAACAAATTCCATGTGACCAGGCATGTGGGGAACCGACAGGGAACTAACTATGGGTGCATAAATCTATCCCAACACCTAGCCACATGGGCCATGCGACCAAGAGCTTCGTCGGAAAGGGTGTTGACAGCTCTAACAACGCGAAAAATCTTCCCATGACCCAGATTGCACACGAGAGCTAGGTTTTGTGAGGCAGAGGCCGATTTTTTTCACAGTGTTTTTTGGAGAGTGGAGACAACAAATATTGGGGGGGAACTTCCAAGAAGAGTATTTTCTTCATTTTTTGGCCAAACCAGGTGTAGAAAGAGACCAAACAAGGGTTTTTGGACATTCTGGAGCCATTGGAGCCATCTATTTTTCATTCTGAGCATTGTAAATCATTGTATTAACACTTTTGATCATATAATGAAAATGATCCATTGGAAGCTAGACAAGGATATGTAGCCCAAGAGAGAGGTGAAATCCTTTATCATTTTGTTGTGTTATGTGTTTATTTTGATGGTTGTTTATGATTGTTTGTGTTGTTCATTTTAAGTAATAAATAAATAAATTTTATGTGCTTGCAACTTGATCCAATTTCCCAAGACACATACATTTTCCACTTGCAATCTTCATACACAAACCTTTATCATTTTCAGATAAAAAAACTAGAAAAAAAATCATGGAAATATATACCTTCCATGTGAGAATACCCCTTTTCTACCATTCTAGATTTATATCTTTCAACTTTACCATCAATGCCTTTCTTCAATTTGTAGAACCACTTACACCCAAAAAAATTTCTATCTTTTGGAAGTTCTACTAGGTCCCATGTTTGATTCTTTTCCAAAGAATCCATTTCTTCTTTCATTGCCATCATCCATTTAGCATTATCGATATCTTCTACTAATTCCTGATAACAAGAAGGTTCCTCATCGTCGATAATAAAAGCAACTAATGAAAAAAAATCGGTATACCTCTTAGGAGTTGTAATTTCCTTAATGTTTTTTAACTAATTCAAAATAGTAGTTTTTTTTAAGTTTTATTAGAATATTAACTATTTCAAAAGAGTAGGTTTTTAAAAGTTTTATTGGAACAAATTATTCTTTTAGGTGAATTAAGGTATGATAAAGGAATGGAGGGAGGGTTTACTTCTTTTTGTTAGTTATTTTTAAGGAGATTGAAGGTTAATTCACCTTGATGGTTTTGCAAACATTTATTATAATAAAACATTTACTTTAGGTTTTTCAAGACTTTATTTTTCAAAATATTCACTCTAACAATGCTAAGGCTTTGAAAGGCTTCCAAGAGTTAACACTTACAATTATTGAGGCATTGAAAGGCCTTGTTGGAGGCTTGGAATAAATAATTGCAAGAGATTTTAGAAAAACTATAATGAACAAAAATGTGACCTACATGCATGCAACCAATAAAGTTGCAGAATAAAAAATGTGACCTACATACATGCAACCAAAACCAATAAAGTGGTAGAATAAAAAATGTGGCCTCTATACATGTAAAAAAATAACAATAAAGTGGAGAATAGATTGAATAGAGGGTCACACCAAATTTAATGATAACATTTATGCTATATCTACTATGAATATTATGACAATATTTGAAATTTGGTCCCACTTAGCAAGTAGAGAAGAGATTTATAATGGGGCACATCAAATTTAATGATAACATTTATGCTATATCTACTATGAATATTATGACAATATTTGAAATTTTGTCCCATTTAGCTCCTTACATACTTGCCTCATATCTTATTATTTCCATAGTGGAAAAATAGAACGATTACACCTTATTTTGTACAATATTATCACCCTATTTGATCTACCACTAAGTATGAGAAACACAAAGAAGGTTGGATCCTCAACCCATAGGTAAGACATAAAGTAAAAGTCCCCTACCATAATGATAGATCAATTAAAATAAGAAAATCAAATCATGCGGGACAATATAGGACCCATACCCAAATCTATTGAGATATGTCTCGAGAAAACAAAAATTCCATTGAAGATGGATTGCATTCATTGAGATAAAAGATTCACTAGGTTGTGTTGGTTCTTCAAAATCTAGATGTTAAGATTAAACTCCTTGGCAAGTTGGCAAAATAGAATTCATAAACCTCCAACAAATATATTCAAAAATCAAACACAATATTAGAAATAAAACCATGCTCATCAACACATTATAGAGATTTTCTATTGGTATAGGAATATATGATTCAAGTGTTGAGCAGATTCACATAAACTAGATGTCTCTAAAGGCCACCATATGTAATAAGAAATCTCTCCTAGTGTTATCTTTCTGCATTTTACTTTGAAAAAACACTCTTTAACATATCTTTCAATAGACATCCTTTAACATATTGAGTAATTATCCTATAATATGTCAACCGATTCCATTGTTAATATTTTAACACTATAACTTTTTAACACGTGAAAAGCATTATGTGTTAGAATGTGATTGGTATTTTAATGCATGAAAAGGTTTGTAACAATCCTAATATATTACATATCTTGAAAGTATAGCGAGTCAAATTTCTAGCAACCCTAAACCACAAGACCATGCTACAATGATAAAGAATTAAGATATCTTTCAAGGACAACTAATTATGGTATCACATTTAGTGTGAGTTCAAAAGATACATTGAAAATTATTGGGTATTGTGATGGTCATTGGACACGTGATATTTATGATCGAAGACCATAATGGTGATATTGATGATCAAAGACCACAATGTCAATGTATTGTTTCATTTTAATACAGATGACATAATTTGTATAGATAATATTGTAAATATTGACCACATAAATCAACAATAGAGACTAAGTGAATCTATTATATTGCAACAAACATACTTCAAGAGTTTGATGTAGAATTTAAAACTTATGATAGAGTGAAGACTAAAAGACATAGATTGTTAGAGAGAAAAAAGAAGAGTAAAGTGTGGCTTAGAAGAAACAAGTATTTGAAGGAATTGAACCTTTAAGATCAATTATATGCATCAATAATCGATGTTCTTAGCACATATTAAGCAAAGACCCATGAACAGACAATTAGTAAAGTTGAGTGGAATGATGTTATGAAGTATTAAATTAATTTTATCATAAGAATTATAACTTTGAATTATGGCAAGATTGTTAATAGACAAAATAAAATTGGTTGTAAGTGGATTTTCAATACAAATTATAAATTAATTATAATACTATTGACAGGTATTGTTGGATGCATTATATTATTTGCATGGATAGAACTAGTGTCTACGTTGCACCGAGCATGCAGGGGGGTAAGAGGAGGGTGAAGCACCCCCTTTCCCGGGAGGTCACAGGGGGGTGGGACCCCCTTGTGTGGGGGCTTGAGGGTAGCGCCCCTGAAAAAAAATTGGTGGTTTTTTGCGTCCATTTTTGGGTGGTTTTTTGGCACTTGGTTTTCGCTGATGGTTTTCAATTTTTGGTGAAGGAATTAAGGTTTTTGACTAATCCAAGTTATTGGATTAGGGTTTTGGATGCTACAAGATCCTATATGCATATTGTATTGTAAACAATGTATTGTGTGGAGTGAATATAGAAGATGTTGGTTTTCCTAGTTTGGGTTTCCAGGGGAAAAATCTCTGTGTAATGTGTGTATTTTCCATTGTATGTTTTTTGTTCTTTTATTGAAAATATGTTTGCAGTAAATAATTGTACAAGGTTAAAATCTACATTTAGTATCAAAGCAATTATTGGCTTCATGGGGATGCCTTTGTGGTCAGGGGTTTGGCTCGGGACTGTTATAAGCCTTGTTGCAGTGGGAGATCTGTGGTATTGATTCTTCAAGTGAAAAGAAGTGGCGAGCGGTTTGAAAATAGAGATAGAGAAATTTAATGGGAAAAGTATTGAGTTGTGGAAGCTCAAGGTGGAAGATCTATTGGTAGACAAAGATCATTGGATCGCGACAGATCCAGGTACTGCACCTATAGGAACGTCAACAGATGACTAGAAAATGTTGGATCGAAAGGAGAAGAGCACAATCTGATTGTGTCTCTCATATTGAGTATTACTGAATGTGTGAGGGGAAGCTACAACCAAGGAGTTTATATGGAATAAGTTGGGGAAATTGTATCAGTCTAATTCCCTGGTAAATAAAATGTTCCTATGGAAGAAACTGTATAACCTGAGGATGAGCGTTGGAGACTCTGTGACAGAACATATTAATGCCTTCAATACTTTGGTAAGTCAGCTATTATCTATTGAGATTAAAATTTTAGATGAAGCTAATTGTATCAGTTTACTGTGTTCTTTACCAGACTCTTGGGATAGTCTGGTTGTGGCCATAGGTAGTAATACAACTACCTTCAGTTTCGATGATGTGGTCTCATCCTTATTTTCAGAGGAGATGAGATGGAAGAACATGGAAGGACAAAACACATATGAAATATTTGTAAGAGGATGCTCCCACGAAATAAATAGATCTAAGTCCTCAAGTGGGAGATCTAAATCTAAGGGTAGATCTAAATCTCTTGGAAAGTTTGTAAAGGTATGTTGGAGATGTGGAAAAGAAGGGAACTTCAAGAAGCAATGTAGATCTAAGAATGTTGAGAGAGTGAAGGGATCTGAAGGTGCTCCCTCTATAGAAAAAAATACCTCCAAGGAAGAAGGAGGGGATGTGTACTTGGCTTTTTCAAGCATCCAGATCATGAGGCATAGATGGTTGACTTAGGTGCATCCTTTCATATGACTCCTCATAGGGATTTGTTCTATGAATATGAAAGGTATGATGTAGGTAATGTTTTCCTAGGTGATGACTCGATAGCCAGAATCATAGGAAAAGGAAGAGTCAAGTTGAGGCTCATAGATGGAAGGATTGGAACACTTCCTAGTGTTATACATGCCCCAGTATGTTAGACAAAAACTTGATTTATGTAAGAAAAATGGACGATGCAGGCGTAAAAACAATATTTCAAAAAGAAACCTGCAGGATGGTTCGAGGAGCAATGGTGTTGTTGAAGGGAGTTCAAATTGGAAATATGTATAAGCTGCAAGGAAACACTATTAGTGATGGGTGTAATAGTTCCATTGTTCCTAATATTGGATCTGAAGAAGAAAAAACTTTTACAATATCTGGAGAAAAAGTCTCTGGAGAAAAGGTTATGATGTGGCATCAAAGACTGGGGCATATCAGAGAGAAGGGTCTTCAACTACTACATGGTAAAGGTATGGTTGAAGGTATGTATAACATATCTCTATATTTTGATTTCAGTGAACATTTTGTATATGTGAAGAAAAATCAGGTAACATTCTCGTTTGGTGCAACGAGGGCAAAAGGAATTTTACATCTAGTGCACAGTGATGTGTTTGCACCTGTGTCAGTTCCATCATTGGGAAAATCTATGTACTATGTCTCATTTATAGATGAATTATCGAGGAATACTTGGATATATTTACTCAAGAATAAATCTTAAGTCTTTGGCAGGTTTAAAGAGTTTAAGGCTCTTGTTGAGAATCAAACAGAGAAAATAATTAAGGTGTTGAAGATGGATAATGATGGATAGTTTTGTAGGAATGAATTTGAAGAATTATGTAAGAAATGCGGTATAGAAAGGAAGAAGACTACTCCTTATACACCTCAACAAAATGGAGTTGCAGAAAGGATGAACGAGACACTAATGGAAAAAGCAAGGTGCATGCTCAGTGGTGCCGAGTTAGGGAAAGAATTCTAGGAAGAGGCAGTGGGCACTGCATGTTACTTGGTCAATCGATCACCCTCATCAACACTGGATGGAAAGACTCCACACGAGGTATGGACTGGTAAGAAACCCTCTCTCACACATCTCAAGGTATTTGGTTGTGAGACCCATGTTCATGTTCCAAAGGAAAACATGAGTAAGCTAGATAAGAAGGATGAAAAGTGTATATGTTTATAAGCTTTGGAACCCAGAAACTAAGAAGGTTGTGTATAGCCGAGTTGTGGTATTTAGATAAATGAAATATTTTTTAAAACAGGAAGTCCTACCAAGTAAGGAAGAAATAGAGAAAGTAGAGTTTGAGTCAAAGGATGATGAATTAGACTCTACAAAAGAACAAGAATTGGAAGAAGAAGATCGTCATACTCTACTATTGAGGAGATCGGTTCGAGCAAAAGGCTACCAGAAAGGTATAGTCCACCTGATTTCCATTTAAATTTTTATTTGTCTATTACTGATGATGATCTTAAAACTGTTAGGTAGGCAGTGGATTTAGAGGATGGAAAAATATGGAAAAAGACCATGTTCGAAGAAATGACAGCCTTGGATGAGAATGAGGCTTGGGATCCAGTGGAGTTGTTGAATGGAAGAAATACCATTGGTAGCAAATGGGTATTTAAAAGGAAGTTGAATGCAGATTGAAAAGTGGAGAAATACAAAGCTCCATTAGTAGCAAAGCGTTATTTCCAAGTTGAGGGAATTGATTTTGGTGAGATTTTTTCTCCTATTATCAAGTTAACCTCTATTAGATTTTTGTTATATGTTGTTGTTGCGTTTGATTTTGAAGTAGAACATATGGATGTGAAGACAACATTCCTACATGGGGATATGGAAGAATAAATCTACATGAAGCAGCCAGAAGGCTTTGTTGTGAAGGGAAAGAATGAGTTGGTATGCAAGATGAAAAGGTCCCTGTATGGTTTAAAACAATCACCAAGGATGTGGTATCAAAAATTTGATACTTATATGTTGGAACTTGGATTCACAAGAAGAAAAGAGGATCATTGTGTGTATTTTAAATTAATTGGTGATCATTTCATTTATTTGGTATTGTATGTGGATGACATGTTGTTGATAGGAAACAACAAGGATATTATCTAGGATGTGAAAACTCAGTTGTACTCTAAATTTGACATGAAGGATCTTGGTGCTGCAAATTTCATTTTGGGCATGGAAATTAAAAGAGATCTGAAAAACATGAAGCTCTAGTTAAATCAAAGAAAATACGTCGAGACCATATTGCAGAGATTTAATATACAGGAATGTAAATCAGTTAGGGTCCCTATTTCTATAGGTGTAAAGTTATTTGTGGATCAATGTCCCAAGACATAGGAAGAGGAGGAGGACATGTCTTATGTTCCATATGCGAGTGTGGTTAGAAGTTTGATGTATGAAATGGTTTGTAGTAGACTGGATATTGCACATGTAATGGGATTTTTTAGCAGGTATATGTCAAAACTAGGGAAGGAGCATTGGAAAATAGTAAAGAGAGTTTCCAGGTATTTGTCTGGCACTACTAGTTATGGATTGTGCTACCAAGGAAGAACAGTTTTGGACAAAGTGTTGGACATACATGGATTTTTAGATGCAGATTTAGTTGGAGATATGGATCATAGAAGATCTACAAGTGGGTATGTGTTTAACTTGTTTGGAGGAGCACCCAATTGGAGGAGCAAAAGACAGTCTGTAGTGGAACTTTCAACTACAGAAGTTGAATACATGGCAGTCAATCATGCAAGCAAGGAATCAATATGGCCAAAAATATTATGTTCAAGTATTGGGTTGGTACAAAAAGCTGTAAGGATAGATTGTGACAGTCAGAGTGTAATTTTTCTGGCGAAGAACCCAACTTATCATTCAAAGTCAAAGCATATTGATGTTCAATATCAATTTGTGAGAGACATGATTGAAGAAAATAAGGTGTTGTTGATGAAGGTGGAAACTTTGAAGAATGTTGAAAATTCATTAACAAAATCTATGAGCACTAATAAGTTCTCTTGTTTTATAGGATCTATGGGCATTGTTGCCCTGGATTGTTGACTATGTAACCTTGTAACCTCTTGTATGCAAAGAAAACAACAAGGGGGAGAATGTTGGGTATGTGTTATATTTTTTGCATGGATAGAGGAGGGTGAAGAGCCCGCTTTATCGGGGGGTCACATGGGGGTGGGATCCCCCCTTCATGAGGGTTCAGGGGTAGTTCCCCTGAAAATAAATAAATAAAAAATAAAAAAAAACAATTGGCAGTTTTTTGCGTCCCATTTTGGGTGGTTTTTGGCACATGGATTTCGTTGATGGTTTTCTATTTTTGATTAAGGAATTAGGTTTTTTGACTAATCCATGTTATTGGATTATGGTTTTGGATGCTATGGGATCCTATAAGTATATTTTATTTTAAACAATGTATTGTGTGGAATGAATATAAAAGATGTTGGTTTTCCTGGTTTGGGTTTCCAAGGGAAAAATCTCTATGTAACATGTGTATTTTCCATTGTATCTTTTTTTTTTCTTTTATTGAAATGTTGTTTGCAGTAAATAATTGTACAAGGTTAAAATCTACAAGTATAAGGACTAACTAGTAGTCAAAGACCGTGTGCAAAAAGAAGGCATCATCAACTTTGAGGAAAATGATGAAAGTATAAGAGTTGGATATTAGGTGGGGAGCCAATACCTCTCTATGTGAGTACATGGTTAAGTTTCCTCTCGAAGCTAATAGGAGAGAGAGTTTTCAGAGAGAGAAGGGAAGGTAGAGGTATGGAGGGGGGTGGGAGGAAGAGAGTGATAGAGAGAGAGAGAGAGTGGTGGAAGATAGAGAAAGGTAGGGAGGGAGGGAGATAG
>JASDQU010109382.1:115061-130425 GCA_032191745.1 Picea mariana
GTGCTTTGTCTTTGAATGAAAAACTGGATTCTTGGCAAGCTTAATGGCTGACTGGTTGTCGATGAATAATGATGTAGCTTCTGCTTGAGAAATGCCCAAGTCCTGTAAAATCCTGCGTAACCAAACAATTTCACATGTTGCTTCCCATGTTGAGATGTATTTTGCTTCTGCTGTAGAAGTAGCAACTGTATCTTGTTTCTTTCAGTTCCAAGATACTGCTGTGGAACCCATGTTCATTAAATAACCTGATGTTGATGCGCGATCATCAATACTCCCTGCAAAATCAACATCTGAAAAACCACCAAGTACAAAATTTTTAGTCTTTTTGTAAAGAAGACCAAAATCTTTTGTTCCTTGGATATATCAAAGAATTCTTTTAGCTGCATTCCAGTGACTGTCTCGGGGTTGTTGCATAAAGTGAGAAATAATATTGACAACATAAGATATATCTGGGTGAGTGTTTGTCAAATAAATCAAGCTACCAATCAACTGTCGATAAAGAGTGTTGTCTACCAATTCCCCCCCTTCAAATTTTGAAAGTTTCAAGTTTTGTTCCATAGGGGTAAGAGATGGTTTGCTCATTGCATTCCAAAACGATGAAGAAGTTATGGTGCATACTTACTCTGAGAAATGAAATTATGATGGGGACGTTGGAATACTTCAACACCAAGATAGTAGTGAAGAAGTCCCAAATCTGTCATCTTAAAACATGCATGTAACTCCTTTTTCACCTGTGCAATATGATCATCATGGTTGCCTGTAATGAGAAAATCATCTACAAACATAATAAGAATCACCAGATAAGAACCCTGTTGACGGATATACAATGTATCATCAGATTCACTGCGATGAAAACCAACCTTCCTAAGGTATTCATCCATTTTGGTATACCAAGCTCGAGGAGCTTGCTTTAACCCATATAAAGCCTTAATTAATTTGCAGACTTTATGTTCCTGTCCTGCAATTTCAAAACCRGGTGGTTGCTGAATATACACATCTTCCTATAAATCTTCATTGAGAAAAGCACTTTTTACATCCATTTGATGAATTTTCCAACCTTTCTGAGCGGCCAATGCAAGTGTTAATCGGATGGTATTCCATTTAGCTGTAGGAGAAAAAGTTTCCTCATAATCAATGCCTTCCTGCTGTGCGAAACCTTTAGCCACAAGTCGAGCTTTATACTTGTCAATTTTTCCATGTTGGTTGTATTTAATTCTGTAAACCCATTTGCATCCGATGGGTTTAATACTTGTAGGACAATCAACAAGTTTCCAAGTGTTGTTATCAATGACTGCTTGATATTCCTCAACCATAGCCTATTGCCATTCTTTATGTTTGAATGCTTCCTTGTAGGTGGAAGGTTCAGTAAAATCATTTGCTACTAAGGAAAAATTCCCTTCATTGTTGTGTGATCCCCTTGTTCCTGTTTTATTTTGCTCATCAGGCCTTACATATTTCAAAATTTGAACGACCCACTTTGGTAGTTGATGTTCACTGGTTTGGGGATTGTTGACGGGCGAAACAGTCCATCCGTCAACTGGGAGAGTGGAACCGGTCCGGGGTTGTCTAAATAACCCAAGCCGTTTGGAATGGACCACCCTGACGAGTTTAACGGATCCGTTGGCCGCCCTATGGTCTCATATGGAAACCAAAGAGAAATGATTTGAGCTAAGAAATCTAAAGGGAAACTAGAAACTAATAAAACAAAGATAAATAACTACAATAATAAAGGAAACTAGAAAATAATAAAACAAACCAAATTAACTACACTAATCTAACTATAAATTACTAACTACTTAGATATACAATATACTAACTATGATTATAATAACTCAAATCAACTACCTAATTATCAGCTATGAAATTCCTTATTCACAAATATACAATATAGACAAACTACAGATTTGATTAAAACCTGCAAAAACTCATGTGATCGCTGCCTTGAAACAACCAAGAATATCTTTTTTGATTTTTGTATTTATGGAAGGAGAAGGAAGCTAACTGAAATTAGATAATCTAATCTATCTATACTGAAATTAAACAATGTAATATAAATCTATCTAAACTATCATTTATATTATATTAATTAATCAAAGCAAAGAAAACATCTAACTAATTGACCTGGAAACGCTCCAAGTCTGCCCTGCGTATGATGACTTCTAAGTTGATTGGAGGAGGGAAAATCACACCAGTTAATCCGTATGCTTCTCATAAACGATCAACTATGCTGCTTCTTGAAGTATGTTACAGGACAAACAAGACATAAAAGAAATCATAACAGTTTTCTGATTATAAATTCCTGCAAAAGGGGAAACCTATTGTGCAGCAAACTTACATATTACAATTCAAATTATGAAGAAGACAAAGCTATCATTCACTAAAAAGAATTGATAATTGTTATGTCTTTTATCGATTTGGAAGAAACAAGATATAGGTAAAAATAATAAGATTATATCATTTGCATTTGATTTAGGTAGCTAAAGCAATACTAAACCATAAACAAGCTGATATACAAAACATGGAACAAAGTGTTGATATATTGAAAAGCAAAAGCTATGACAAGACACCAGTTCTGCTCCAGTTTGAATCAGAATTCTATATCCTTGTTTTCCCCCAACTGAGGATGATCGATTATTACAAAATCATGAGTTTAAAATGGTTTCTCACAAGGTAAAACATCCTTGTGAATAATAGTAAACAATTTACACAATCTGGGAATAATCCCTAAAATCTCTTAAACTAAGAAGCTAAAAATGCAAGTGAAATCCTTAAGATATTCTCCAACTGCTCCTCATATCCATTACCAATTCGAATTAACCTGTAATAGACACAAAAAATCAAGTTAGAGGAATATTTCATTAAGAAAACAATAAAATTTTGACTCCACAGACTCAGCTACAGAATCATCTGATTCTGTAGCTAGTCAAAAATAGCTAACAGGACAAATCTCAATCAGATAAAATCAAATCGAATCATCTTTTGATAATCCTTAAAATGAGCCACTAATAATCCAATTCGAAATTATCATCCAAATCAAATCGTATTCAAAGAAATTGAATTGAAACAAAGTACCATATAAATGAGCAAGGGTTATACCAGCTTGAACGTTGAGACTATGTCAATTTTGAATTGACAATAGCTGTAGCAGATTCGACATTTTTGAACAGGATCGAACCCGTAGTTATTTTTTTCTTGTCGTTGGGTTGTCCTCTTGCATTCTGACCAGTGAGCTTTGCCACTTGGTTGACGGGCGAAACAATCCATCCATCAACTGGGAGAGTGGAACCGGTCCGAGGTTGTCTAAATAACCCAAGCCGTTTGGAATGGACCACCCTGACGAGTTTAACGGCTTCGTTGGCCGCCCTATGGTCTCATATGGAAACCAAAGAGAAATGATTTGAGCTAAGAAATCTAAAGGGAAACTAGAAACTAATAAAACAAAGATAAATAACTACACTAATAAAGGAAACTAGAAAATAATAACACAAACCAAATTAACTACACTAATCTAACTATAAATTACTAACTACTTAGATATACAAGATACTAACTATGATTATAATAACTCAAATCAACTACCTAATTATCAGCTATGAAATTCCTTATTCACAAATATACAATATAGACAAACTACAGATTTGATTGAAACCTGCAAAAACTCATGTGATCCCTGCCTTGAAACAACCAAGAATCTCTTTTTTTATTTTTGTATTTATGGAAGGAGAAGGAAGCTAACTGAAATTAGATAATCTAATCTATCTATACTGAAATTAAACAATGTAATATAAATCTATCTAAACTATCATTTATATTATATTAATTAATCAAAGCAAATAAAACATGTAACTAATTGACCTGGAAATGCTCCAAGTCTGCCCTGCATATGATGACTTCTAAGTTGATTGGAGGAGGGAAACTCACACCAGTTAATCCGTATGCTTCTCGTAAACGATCAGCTATGCTGCTTCTTGAAGTATGTTACAGGACAAACAAGACATAAAAGAAATCATAACAGTTTTCTGATTATAAATTCCTGCAAAAGGGGAAACCTATTGTGCAACAAACTTACATATTACAATTCAAATTATGAAGAAGACAAAGCTATCATTCACTAAAAAGAATTGATAATTGTTATGTATTTTATCGATTTGGAAGAAACAAGATATAGGTAACAATAATAAGATTATATCATTTGCATTTGATTTAGGTAGCTAAAGCAATACTAAACCATAAACAAGCTGATATACAAAACATGGAACAAAGTGTTGATATATTGAAAAGCGAAAGCTATGACAAGACACCAGTTCTGCTCCAGTTTGAATCAGAATTCTATATCCTTGTTTTCCCCCAACTGAGGATGATCGATTATTACAAAATCATGAGTTTAAATAGGTTTCTCACAAGGTAAAACATCCTTGTGAATAATAGTAAACAGTTTACACAATCTGGGAATAATCCCTAAAATCTCTTAAACTAAGAAACTAAAAATGCAAGTGAAATCCTTAAGATATTCTCCAACTGCTCCTCATATCCATTACCAATTCGAATTAACCTGTAATAGACACAAAAAATCAAGTTAGAGGAATATTTCATTAAGAAAACAATAAAATTTTGACTCCACAAACTCAGCTACAGAATCATCTGATTCTGTAGCTAGTCAAAAATAGCTAAYAGGACCAGATCTCAATCAGATAAAATCAAATCGAATCATCTTTTGATAATCCTTAAAACGAGTCACTAATAATCCAATTCGAAATTATCATCCAAATCAAATCGTATTCAAAGAAATTGAATTGAAACAAAGTACCCAAAATATTTCTGCTTTGAGTCACCATAGGGTATAGTCAAACTTTGACAGGTCGAAATTGGACATTGAACCAAATCCGCACAAGATATGATACAATGGAAATCAATAATCATGATCAATCAGCATAGTAACCATATCAAATAAGATTTGCCACTTAACTACAATTGATATGATCAAACATACGTTACAGTATTATTTCAATCAATCATAACGATAGAAAGCCTGTAAGATTCAGTACGATATTCATTCTATTTTAAGTGAAACTGTTTCGATTCATATTTAAGCGAAACATGTGTAATAGCTTTGACCAGAATCATCATCTATTTTGATCGCTGGGTATGACACAGTCAAAATCAAACAGAATTGATAATCATAACCCGAACAACAATCAAACAAGATCAAGTTTAACATAATTATAGAGGAATTCGTTGTTCTAGGCATGTCATTTTGTTTTACAACTTCGTTTGTAAAAAATACAGTGTTGTTTAATTCTTCAACAAAACAGGTCTGAATTGCCTTACAAAACGACTGACGGGAATTCTGTTTATCGTTATGATTTACATCAATTCTCAATATAGAACAAAACCATGTTTTGCAACAAAATCAAAATCGTATCCAGATTGGTCAAAATTACATGAAAGCGGTAGATAACCATGGTAGATGAATCATAACCAATTCGTATACAGATTGTATTTCAATCACGTTGCAAAACAATTTGCTTATAATAGATATAACAGAACCTTTCATTGTAACCAATTTAAATCAAGCGAATCCAATCATCGATTACCGAATCAAAACTAAATCCAACTCATGCCATAAACAAAATTCGATTTACAAATCCAATCATATACAACAATATACAGCAGTGCATGTTTATATACAGAGTTCACGAATATACCATATAAATGAGCAAGGGTTATACCAGCTTGAACGTTGAGACTATGTCAATTTTGAATTGACAATAGCTGTAGCAGATTCGACATTTTTGAATAGGATCGAACCTGTAGTTCTTTGTTTCTTGTCGTTGGGTTGTCCTCTTGCATTCTGACCAATGAGCTTTGCCACTTGGTTTTCCAAATCGTGGATTTTGGATTGCAATTTTGGGACATCCAAGTAGTATCTCTCCAGCCACAACCCACATTGATCGCTTGGTCGAGCAACAGTTTGAACAACAGGGGGTTTTGACGATTCCCCAAGGGTTTGATGAAGTGGTTCTATACCAGGAAATTCAGGGTTATTCCGCAGGCAAGGAGGTAAGTTCTTGACGAAATCGTGAGGAGGTTTGCCACACAAACCCTCAGAATAAGGATACTCTTCGGTGAGAAATCATTCAATGTCAAAATCAGAGTCCTCGCTCACAACGATGGGCTCTGTTTTGGCAGGGGTATTAGATTTATTCCTCTCCATGCGAGAGATCAACCTTGCATTTTTCTTGCTTCTAATATTATCACCATCCTTTGCTCTAGTTTTTCTGGTTGTAGGCTTAGTGACTTCGGTCTGTTTAGTCACAGCCATAGATGAATTCGTAGGTGACTCGGGCTTAGGTTTAGGTAACAGAACATCAAAAGGCACAGGGGTAGGTTTGCTCTCGGTCACCATGACATTATCCACCTGTGGAGGGTTGGACTCCTCAAAGCCATTACGGCTGAGAAACTCATGCCAAGAATCACCACGCAATCCCAATTCATGAACCAAAATTATTTTAATCAAACCCACATGGAAGAGGCTAGTGTCAGCCTGGCTACACTTGTATCGTTTAGCCATTTTGAATAAGATTCGGTGCAGATAGTGAGGCAAACTTCGTTCGAATCCCATAAAAACCATTAATAAACGCAAGTGAAACAGATAGACAAACCCGTACTTGCCTTCACAAGTAACGAATTGTTTGATAATCATTAAGAGATCATACCAGCGGGGTTTCAACATCTTTGCAGGCAAACCTCTGTCGCACGAGCTCACTGTCCGAGACTGAAACAGTAATGTCCACGAGACATCATCAACCTTGTAGCTCTTTGACTATTTTTGTCCCTTGACAGGCAGGCTAGTTGCCATGCTGAGAAACTGTTCAGTGATTCCAAGCTGGACATCTCCAACTTTGGCCCGGCATCCGTCGAATGACAAAGCAAATTGTCGAGCCACAGTGAAGCTATAGACATCAAACTTCTTAATGAAGTCAAGTTATCCATAATCTTCCAGGTCTTTGTATGCACTATCAAATGTTAACAACGCTTGGCACCCGTTGGGCTCGACCCTTACAACAGGAGCCATGGATTCTGTACATGGTAGGGTTCGAGCTGAATGAAACAATGCAGAGAGTGAAAACGAGAGGGTTTGACAGCTTGAATGCTCGACAAGACCGGAAATAACTGCATGCGTGCGAAGGTGGTGGGATTACCACGACCATGCATTGTATTAATTGCTGAGTACAGTGTTATCATAACCATAATTGTTTATACCATGCGTATCGGCTAGCAAATAAGCATGTCATCATATTAACGTGCCATTTACCTGAAACAGAACCAACACCATACGTTCCACTCATTACCAAGTGTACAGTTCCATCCAACACCATATCCAACGATACATCGTGTCAGTCAGTCGTTTTACACCAAGGTTAAATTTAATCAATGCCAAAACATGGTTTAAAACTATTGATCGCTCCTTGAAATATCAACCCATAAAAAAATATGTCCAAGCATCGTTTCAAAAAAATTATTCAACGTGCCCTCAAACCATTATTATTCTTCAAATTGACCTCATAATCTTACCAATGCATTTGTTTGCACAATGAAATGTTTTCATTCCAAAGTTTCTAAAACATTGCAATCGAGAATTTCTCATGATATTAATGAGTCAAGAACCTATAACAATAAAAAGCATATGAGATCAAAGCCATGATAACCTTGATAAGATCAAAATAAAACCAATAAATCTTGATGCTCACAAGCTTAGTAATCAAAAGGATTCAAATGCGCAATGAAGGTAAAAATGGGCTTAAAAGACATAAGTTTGAAAAACCTTTTGCAGTCATGCGGTAAACCAATGGTTGAGTGTCCTTAGGAGAAATCAATAAAAGACGACTTCATTCCAAACGATGAAAAGGTATTTTCACACTTTCAGTTGTGAAAATCAAATCAAAACCAAATTGCAATTATCGCAAAAGTGAAACAAATGTCTAGAAGCATAATGCGACGATGATTTGTTATTAATGAGACAAGGGGTGTAGGCAGCGTTTTTTTAAGAGTAATAAAAAAATTGAGTTGGTTTCCAACAGGGATCTGAATTACCATTATTATAAATTGGATTAATGTAAACTGATGTTTGTCGATCAGTTGAAGAGTTTGGAGGTGGAGAATCATTGTCTGAAGAAATGTCGCTGCTAGGAGATTCAGATGAACTGCTGGAAGAATCAAATGTTGTCGAAGTAACCGGACTGGATGAAACATCTTCAGATGAAGGAAAATCAAGTTCATACCAATTAAGTGAATTTGGCAAACTTTGAACTTTTCCTTTTCGTTGATTTTCTTTAGCTTCTAACTTTTGAAGAAGACTTTCTATTTCGTCGGCACTTTTACTTTCATTTTCATCAAAAATGACATCCCTGCTCACAATAAATTTTCCATCGGACAAAATTCGATACCCTTTCTTCTCATCAGAATACCCAATCATTGTGCATTTCAAACTTCTTGAGTCAAGCTTAGTTCGCTTTTCTTTCGGAACTAAAGCATAACATACTGACCCAAAAACCTCTAAGATGTTAACTCGAGGTTTGAAACCAAACCATGCTTCATAAGGTGTGATTCCATCCAAAGAAGTAGTTGGAGATCTGTTCCTTAAGTATATAGATGTATGGATATCTTCTACCCAATATTTAGAACTTAACCTTTTAAAACTCAACATAGATCTTTCCATTCCTAACAAAGTGCGATTCATTCGTTCTGCGACTCCATTTTGCTGAGGATTGTAGAAATTAGTAAGTTGTCATCTGATCCCATTGTCTGAGCAATAAGTGTTGAATTCATTAGAAGTGAATTCTCCGCCATTATCAGTCCTGAGTGTACCGATCTTTTCTTTAACTTCATTTTCAACAAGTTGTCGAAAAATCTTAAATTTGTCGAATACTTCTGACTTTTGTTTCAAGAAGTAAACCCAATTTATTCTATTGAAATCATCAACAAAAAGTAAAAAATATTTGCAACCACCGAAAGAAGTTTCGAGGGGTCCACAAACATCACTGTGAACTAGTTGCAACCGTTGATTGGCACGCCATGAACTTGTTGAAAAACTTTCTCGACTATGTTTTCCATAAATGCATGCTTCACATCTTGAACTATCCTTTTTGAAAGTGGGAAGTCCCTTAACCATCCCTTGTTTTTGCAATTGAGACAGACTTTCAAAGTTGAGATGTCCATATCGCACATGCCACAACCTGATAGGAGAGATACCTGTACTGACTGATCCTGCAAAGTCTGAATGTCTTGGAATAACTGTTCCTTTCATCCTTAACAGTTTTTCGTCTTCATATCCTGTCATCACTATTTTCATATTTTGTTTAACTGAATTTATCTTCACCAAACCATCTTCCATAATTACTTGATGTCTTGCTTGTCGAATTGTGACTAAAGACAACAAATTCTTTTGAAAGTGAGTACATACCATACATTTGAAATTAGTCGTTCTCCAATATCAGGTAAATAAACTTTAATGAATCCTTTTCCATAAGGAGTATTTTGAGTATGATCTGCAAGAAAAACATAATTAAGATGACATTCTTTAAAATCCCAAAAGAAGTCATGTCTGAAAGTCATGTGTTGAGAGGTCCCTGAATCTAAAATCCAAGCATCTTCATAATCACTTTGAAGATCATTGGAAATTTGTAATGTTGAAGATGAGGTAAACACATATTCTGAATCATCATCCTGTTGATCATTAGCAAATTGTGCTGTGTTTTGTTGAAATTTGGCGATTTTGTCAATGGAAGTGCGACAATCTTCTGCATAATGACCGACTTTGTTACACCTTCTGCAAACAATTTGACTAAAGTCTCTCCCTCTACCGAAATTCTGTCCTCTGCCCCTGCTTTGATTTCTAGATGGAGTCTGGCCTCTACCTTGATTGTTGCCTTGAAAAGAACCTCTGCCTTGACTATTTCCTCTTCCTTGAAAATATCCTCTGCCTTGATTGTTTCCTCTTCCTTTAAAATACCCTCTTCCTTGACTGTTGCCTCTGCCTTGACTATTTCCTCTGCCTTGAATATTGTCTCTATGTTGGCCTCGTCCACGACTTTGTACAAAATTTCCTCTTCCTCTGTTGCTATAACTGTCATTGGAAGGCTTACTTGTGCTTGCTTCTGAGAGAAAAACATCTTCGCCAACTTGTTTTTTTTTTCCAAAAGTTTTATTGTGTTGAGACAATAGTTCACTTAGTTCATCAAAAGTAAGCTTGTCTAACTTACCAGTGACTTGTAAAGTCTCTAAAAAATGTGTATAAGAAGAAGGCAATCCAACTATTAAGATTGTAGTCATAAAACTATCATCCACTGCTTGAAAACCCGCATTTAATATTTCCTGCTTAATGTTTTTAAGTCTGGAAATATATTCATGGACATCACCGCCTTCCGTTAATTTTTGTTGAAGCAAATTTAATTGAAGATCAACTTTCTTGGATTCAAGCTAAGTATCAAATAAATCTTTAAAAACTTTCAAGGCAGACCACGCATCAGTCATATTTTCAATATGCACATACATTTCATCATTAACTGAAGCTTTAATAAGTGCTAATGCTTTGGCATTTTTAACTTCCCATTTTGCTAATGTCATTGCATTTGTCAGCTTAGTGGGCTTAGTATATTCATTATAGATATCACGCCAAAGTTCATTGTAAATGAGAGTACTTTCAATGAGTCGTTTCCATGTTTTATAAGATTTTGTTCCTTCAAGTTTATCTGAATCGGAGAATAAATTAATTAATTTTGACATTTGGACTGTAGTGAATGTACGCATCAGAAAGAATCACACCAAGGAAGATGAACAACACACCAAACACATCACACCAAAGACGATCTATCGGAGCTTGGCCTTGACCCTCGTATAGTCGTTGAAAAAAGGAAAAAATGACTGAGCTTTGTACTTGGCTCCAGTCAAATTCCAAGGAAACTTCAAAATTTTACACTTTTACAAAATATCTGGCAATCTTGCCCCCCCTCAAAGTAAAAAGACTTTGAGTTACAAAAAAATCACTTGAGATTATAATAAGAGAATGCACATGTAAAATAGCACTATCAGCGTTCCTGTCAAAATATGCCACGCACATCAAGATAATGGACAAAGAGACTCCTTCTGTTGAAGCTGACAGTTTCCACTCTGTTCTAGCAATGCTCAAGATGCAGATTTGGATATAAAAACGCTAATAAATGTTTATGGACAAGAGCCCTTTAGCAGAACTGAAAATATTGATGCAGTGCCTGTTGAAGACTAACACAGTAATTCAAATAATTCAATAATTCAACTACCCGAAATTATTGAAAACAATCATAGCAATTCACGCACTGAAACTATGCTTCCACTTCTGAAACTATGCTTCACGCATTGAAAACAAAAAAATTATCATATCGACCAGGACTGAGATGCACGTCTAGCTTGCATTGAAAATTGGTTTAATGATTAACCATCAAATCTGGAGGAACGTAGACTAAGATGCATGCGGTTTTATCAATGGCTGAAAACACGAATCTGGCAGAAGTCGGATCTGGCACGCATTTTTAAGTCGGATCTGGCACACGTTTTTAATCCAATAAAAAAGGAATCAACACCAATCAACATGGATATGCACTATCTTTACATAGATCGGCACAGTGAATGAATCAACACTCCTTTACACGGATATGCACGTGTTTTGTTACACGGAAGAAGTTTTTTTTGTACGCCTTATCCTGTCATCACGGATCTCACACCAGATATTAAAAATAATACAACAAGTTTCTCGGATCTCACACAGAAATCATCACGGATCTCATCATGGATCTCACACAGAAATCATGGGTCGAATTTCTGAACTGTGCATATTATCATACACGTACACACAGTCTCCTGGTGAATGCGAATTCAAGGAAATACTCTGTAGATATGGAAGCCTACAGGTCTGATACTTATGCGATTCAAAATGATAAATCAATTTTGTGAAACGCAGGCCGAGATTCTATTCAACGATCTCTAGTAATGTGCACGCACACAGAAGATATACCAGTAATAATAAAGTAATGGCTGAAGTAAGGTGCAGATTGATTGAGTTTGGCCCTCCTGTTTTGAGATAGTGAGATCGATCTTGACCCCGGGTGACACAATCAGATATTATTCACGCACAAATAATTTATTTACCAGTGCACGCATTCTTTGGTTTCTTTGGTAGTCAATCTGCTTGCATTTCGTGAAAATGATGGACAGGCTTACAGAGGAACAGATTTCCGAGTTCAAGGAGGCTTTCAGCTTATTTGACAAGGATGGAGACGGATGTATCACTACAAAGGATCTAGGGACAATAATGCGTTCTTTTAAAACAAAAAATTACTATGCCAGAAACAATTTTTCTGAGTCTAATGACTGAAAACTGAAAGAAAAACAATTTCTTTTCCTTTTTTTTTTTTTNGACCGATTTACTGACAGAGTATGCGCCGACTTTCCTTGGTCTGCAACGCTGAGATCTCTTCCACCGATCACAAAATCTCTTCTTCAGTTCAACAGCATTACTGGAGCTCTGATACCACAATAATGGCCGAAGTGTCCTCAAACACACAATTTTATTAATGGGAAAAGAAATTACATAAGATACATTGCAAGAGTTTACATCCCAACAACTCAATACTCGTGCAATGAGATGTATATAGGCTAAAATTCCTAACAAACTCAAGATATGGATCACTTATTAAATAAACAAGTGTCCATTTACAATAAATGTTATCTTAACAATCTTAAAACAAATCT
Organism: Picea mariana; assembly: GCA_032191745.1. NCBI lineage: Eukaryota > Viridiplantae > Streptophyta > Pinopsida > Pinales > Pinaceae > Picea > Picea mariana. The sequence continues at coordinate 127,848 of JASDQU010109382.1, forward strand.
CCTAATTTAGAGCCTAAGATACGACACCTCTTTAGAGTCATATCTTTTACAACAATAATGTATCTCTAAAGGTCTACATTTATTTATCAAATATTCTAGATTATTAATTTATTATTCTTAAATTAATAATCAATTTATTCTAACTTTATAAACTATGATAATTGTATTTTTGGATTATCTAACAAAAAAAAAATCCCTGTAGATTCGATGCATGCAGAAAACTTGATTGTTGCATACTATACTAAGGCCTTGCATAACAATATAGTTATACGGGTTAAAAGGTTCAAAAAGAACACATTACCAGAAGCCTTTGAGGATGCAGCCCTTATTGAGAAGGACATTCTGAGTTTAAAATATTGTTCAAATAGTGAGGTTGAAACTGTTTCTTATTCTAAAAAGAAAATAGAAATTCTCACTAGACCTCCTCAAACTAAAAACCCACAAGAGACTTTAGACTTGGAAAGTTTGCAGAATCTTTCCAGAAATTGTCCAATCAAATTGTAGACTTGAAAAGATCCATTGAGGAGGCCTCTACAAGTAAAGGAGGTTTTATACCACCTTTTAGGAAACCTTTTCCTACAACTCGGCCAAACCCAACCATAGAAGGTCTAAACTTTGAGGGATTACAATACGCTTTGCAAGCAATACTGGAAGCACATGATAACATTGTTTCTGCACCTCCTAAAAATAAAGATGACACGGGTGAAGAAGAAACACCTGATGAAGAGGACTCATCTCCTCCCGTTTTCAGGCATTTTTCGGACATCATCTTGCAAGAAAATTTTGAAACTGTCCATCCTTATAACACTCGAAGTAAAACACAAAACAAACTTCCACCCGAAACAAGTAGGAATGTGGTTTCCAAACAACCAAAACAAATTGAAACTAGACAAAACCTTGCTACCCCAATTTTGGAATATGATTTGGTTGAAGATCTTAAAAAACTAAGGGCAAACATATCATTTTTTGAATTACTTAAATCCCCCCTTATCCTATAGAAAATGCTCCAAACTATAGCTAAGAATAATAAAAATAATGACTATCAGCAAGAAATCAAAAGAAAATGACCTGAATAAAACAAAATATGTCCTCCCCCGGATGGGGTGACATGTGTCCAGGACGATGAGGCGAGGTGGCAGGGGGAGGTGGCGAGGGGAGGCGAGGGGCCTTTATTAACTGTCCTCCCCACACACTCTGCGATCCATAGTGCGCGTCAACTCCTTCAATCTTCGTAGCATGAAGCTTTTCAGCACAAGCGCCATAGGTCCGAACAGCCAGAGCATTAAGCTCGGGGCATTAATGGTGTTTATTGAGATTTATTGGTCCATCAACCTTCTCGAGGGCTCCATTCTGTTTGAACAATTTTCTGCGCAACGAGGCGACTCGGCTCTCCTCTCTGTTCCAGCTATGCCGCGTCTAAGGGGGAAACCACGCAGAGGGGCTGGCTGGTATGCCACTGCCGCGAGAAGGAAAAGACACAGGGAATTCCAGAGTGCAGTGACTCTAGTTAGAAGGCATCGACGGCAGGAAATTCGGGAAGCTTCACCTCCTGGCAAAATCGTAGAAGAGGACCCGAGCATTCAGTCCCCTCCGGATTTCTTGCACCAGAATTTGGTCACCTTCCCGGATGACTGGGACCCCTACGCCCATGTCTTTCGCTCTCGCATCACTCCGCCCAGCATAACCTCTTCCGACTCCTGTGCTAAAGCCTCTTTGGACCCCGGCCCAGGACACTGCATCATCGAAGAGGAGAAGGTGATGGAAGCTGATACAATCCAGGATGCAAATTGTCAAGGAAATGATGAAGCGCAGACGAGGCCGCCCTCGCCACCTCTTTTTCTCTCGGAGCAATTGCAGCTTATCTTTGAACTCCGAAGCCTAGTAGAAGACCAAATCTTTTACGCGGCCTGCGCCAGCCAACGACTGGACATGTTGTATGCAGCTTACTCTAACGCCTCGCCCAAGTGACTATGTCCTACCTGTGCACAACCTTTCATCATACCAGTTCGAGCAGCAGAAGAACGGGACGACANCGAAGAGGAGAAGGTGATGGAAGCTGATACAATCCAGGATGCAAATTGTCAAGGAAATGATGAAGCGCAGACGAGGCCGCCCTCGCCACCTCTTTTTCTCTCGGAGCAATTGCAGCTTATCTTTGAACTCCGAAGCCTAGTAGAAGACCAAATCTTTTGCGCGGCCTGCGCCAGCCAACGACTGGACATGTTGTATGCAGCTTACTCTAACGCCTCGCCCAAGTGACTATGTCCTACCTGTGCACAACCTTTCATCATACCAGTTCGAGCAGCAGAAGAACGGGACGACAAGACGAGCCCTGGATAAAAGGTTCCAGTGTTTCCATGTTTTTCTTTACAATTGTTGTTATAGTTTCTCAGGACAGTAGTCCTCTAGCTGTTAGTAGGAATAGCCTTAGAAACTCCACTATTAAAATGTTGTTAGTTAAGACTATACCCCCTGGTTTCCTACGAGCAGGGTGGCTCTCTATTTTCCATAACTTTTGGACTTGTTATAGTGTGATAGCCAGGTGTCCTAGTTTCCTTCACAGGAAGGACACCTGGCT
>JASDQU010109382.1:146993-158941 GCA_032191745.1 Picea mariana
TGGTTTTGTTGAACATTTAAGTGAGAGTGATTTTGTTTCAACACATGAGAAGGGTTTTAGTTGTGAATGGTTTTTTATGAAATAATTCAAGTTTTGCAAAAGAAATTTCCCTTTTATTTGTATATTTTCCTTTTAATTATTTACATAATATGTAATTTATTTTTAATTTTATGTTTTTCCTTATACTTTATGTTCTTATCTCTTCTTTCAACTAAAAGATCATGGATTTAACCCTCTAAGAAAGATTATGGATTTAACCCTCTAAGAATGGTCTCCCTTTTGTTTAGCTTGTAGTGTGTCTAACTTGTATTAGGTCTATGTCCTTTGTTTTTGCTAGAGTTGAAATTTAATTAATCTTATAAACTTTTTTTAATTATATATGTTAGAATTTACATATTTATTTTTTAATTTTTAATTTTGTATTTTTTACATATAGGAAGTAAATTTAATTAAGTTTGGCAGGCTAGTTTTATGGTTAAGTGTTTTGAACTTCATGTAAGAGGTCTTAAAATTGATCTTCCAATTAATTGCTTTTATTGCATGCTTCACTAAATGTGAGGTTAAGCACCATAACTAATGTGAATAGATTTACTCACTAAAATGGTTTCAAGTAATTTGAGCTTCATGTATGTCTGATATTTAGAACCATGTTTAAAATAAAAATTTCTTTAAAATCCTACTATTAACAAACATGGAAAAAAACATCCAAACATTTCTTTGCAAAATTTATATAACAAAATAAAAACAATGGAGCCGATTAACATTAAAACCCGTGCTTCCAATAAGAATCTTGTGAAACCTTTTCTTAGTGAATGGGGATTAATGATCACCTCATTTCATTTGTCTACGAAACATCAGCTTATAAATTAAAAGTACATTGTAAACATTAACCCTAAATGGGCTTATGATTTAAAAAAATACTTGGAAATAACCCTAAAGTGAGGATGGAGTTTTTTAAACCAGATCCTCACTAAATGCTTTGTTAAAATCCCTTTCCCACTGGAAATATATTTCTAGGTGAATTTGTTTTTCGTTGGTTTAATGTTTAAGAGTTTCCATTTTTCCAAAAAATAATTGAATTGGACTTTTATTTAGTATAGAGTAGAAGTTTTTTTTATGACTATTTGTGAAAATTGTATCCCATATAAATAAATATAAATAAGTGGTGAAATTTATTAATTTTTAACATGTTTATTACAAAATATTTGATAATATTTTTTTAAAGTAGTCACACTTTTAAAATTTTATTTAATTTTAACAAAATTTTAATTATTTTTACATTAAATAATGATAAATCATTTTTATTGAAAAATAAAAATAAAAACTCATTTAATAAAATACAAATTAATTGAATGAAAAAATTTGATTACTAAAATTTTCCATACCAATAGTTCTTTTCATTTTGCACATAAAAATCGGTGACATAAATAATTTATATTTATAAAAATCGGTTACATAAATTTATATTTATATAAATGCTTTGAAACAACCATTGAAAATCACGCCAATTAATGCCAATTAACCATGAAATCAAATCCGTCTTAATATTCTATAGCGAGGCTTCAACATTATTCACAACCTCATTTTCCATAAACCTAGAGGCCCACTAGTGGGTCCATTCATAAAATTGAAAGGCGACTGATAAGCTGCCCCATTACTCTGTTAAAATGTTTAGCGTCCAACAAGCCAAGTGGTCACATGGAAGAATACGAAACCGTCCGCTCCTGATAACATTAAAACAATCCCGTGAAAGGGAATTTCCGTTGGTTGCAATCCGCCTCCCGTTACCGCTGCAGAAACAAATTCACCAACACCACAATCAGTCCATGCCATCGTTGTTCTAAAATGGAAAACCAAGCAAACTGTAATTTTAATAATATATATATATATATATATATTGTTTTTTTTGACCTGGTCGAGAGAAGGATGAAATATGTTGAGAATGGGAGAGCGCGGAGGAAACTGAGGCAGCCGATTGCCCTTATCGTCGTAAATTATGACACCTGAGAAATCAGGGGGCTGGCATCGTTCGCCCATTAAAATGCTTCTCTGCCACACAGAATCTCCTCCACCCTCCTCCTCCTCCATAGCAGCACGGTCATATGCCTCCTCTTCGTCCTCGTTTCGCCCCCATTTCTTCGAAATCAAGAGCTTTTTGCTGCTGTTGATAAGCGCCCGACCTGGGAACTTGTGCGCAAACTTGAAACCCGCAGTGCCGCGATTTTTGGCGTTCCTACGGTGGAAGTGCGCTGCACAAGATGCTGTAACCACAGCCACCACGGCCAGCACGCATGTGACCGCCAGCAGGAGACAGCCCGCGCTGGCCAACCAGGTCGTTGTGCCCGCCCCTCCTCCCAGGGCCAAAACTCGAAGCCACTTGGCCATTGGATTCGGGTGAAATCAGAGCACATAGAGCAGGATCATAACGGGCTTAAACTCTATACAGAGGACAGAACTGGTAAAATCAAGAGAGACTCAAAAGCCAATTGAAGGAATAATAGAATCCATGCATTTTTTAGATCTGATGTGTTTGAAATAGAAAGGGAGGTCCTTTGCTATATTTGAAGCAGAAAGAGAGGCTCTGTATTATAGCAAACTGGGAGGAGACCAGCATTAAAAGAGGGTGAAAGGAGACCAGGATGGAGGGTGAAAGGAGGGTGGGAGGAGACCAGTATTAAAGGAGGGTGGGAGGACAGCAATAAAGGAGAGTGGTGTGTTTTAGATCTGATGTGTTTGAAATAGAAAGGGAGGTCCTTTGCTATGTTTGAAGCAGAAAGGGAGGCTCTCTATTATAGCAAACTGGGAGGAGACCAGCATTAAAAGAGGGCGAAAGGATACCTGGATGGAGGGTGAAAGGAGGGTGGGAGGAGACCAGGATTAAAGGAGGGTGGGAGGACAGCAATAAACGAGAGTGGTGGGAGGAGCCTAAAAGACGGTGGAGAAGATTATTAAAGGAGGGTAGTAGGCAGTTATACCAACTGCTCATTTAATACTTTACCCAAGTTAACTTAAAATTGTGTATGTATATTGATACTTTTTTAAGTGAATACTTAAAGGTATCCCTACTGAACATTTAATAATTTACCTAAATTAATTTAATTTAAAACAAATGGGTCCTCCCTACAAGGTCATGATAGTTACTCATGTACAAAATGTTCAAAACAATAAACAAAAAAAAAAGGAAGGACCACTAAGACTATCTCCATGACAACTTTCTTCACCTCAAGAAAGGTATGAAGTTGAACATATCAAGTCTTTGTCAACAATTTAGTGAAGATGTTAGCAACCTACAACTCACTATGACAATACTGCAAATCAATAATCCTATCATAAATCAATTGTCAGATGTAATGAATGTGGATTTCTATATGTGTAGTGCATTGATGCTCCATTGACTCCCTAGAAATATGGTTACCACTCTGATTATTGCACCAAATTAGAGTAAGATGCACCTGCTGAAAACTAAACTCGGACAAAATCTGTCAAACGAAAATAAACTTGATGGCAGCATTAACAACACCTCGATACTCTGCTTCTATAGAAGAAAGGGAAATGGTAGTGTGCTTCTCACTGGACCAAACAACGTAACTAGAGCCAAGATGGAAGACATAGCCAGAGGTAGACTTGCGATCATCGAGATCACCAACCCAATTAGAGTCAACATAACCTACTAAACTAGCATTATTGTCGGAAGAATATTGAATGCCATATTCGTGTGTCCCTCTAATGTAGCAAATAATGATCTTTGTGACTTTTCAATAAAGCTCATGTGGTTACTGCATGAACCAAGAAATCAACCCAACTACATAGGAGATATCAAGACAATTGTGATTCAAGTACAAGTGGTTGTCAACAAGTTGCCAATACAATGTAGCATCAACCAAAGGAGTGAAACACTTGGTTGAAAACTTGACTGGACCTCACAAAAATGGCATGGATGCAAATATGCAATCCAACATGTGAAATCTACTCAAGAGATCCAAGGCATACTTAGGTTGAGAAAGACCTATCCCAAATGCAAACTAAGTGATTTATAATCCAGGAAAGTAGTGAAGGAGCCTTATACTTGTCTACTTTACCATTTGTTGCATACTGGGTTCGATATGCCCACTTACACCAAACCAATTTTCTACCTTTTAGAAGAGGGACCAAGTCCCAAGTGCTATTTTTCAACAAGGAATGATACTCATCTTCCATGGTTATGTCCCACTATATAATACCATGGGCCTCATGAAAATCCTTTGGATTTGAACCACTGGCCATATATACTCGAAGAATCCTTTGAAGAGAAGACCAAGTTCTTCTTTGACCCCAATTAAGAAGTGTTGGAAGAACTTCATCATGTTCTTCAAGAGCACTATCATTAGCAGGAGAAGTCTACTCAAAAGAAGAAAAATCATATGAATATCTAAGACACTGAGGGGGATGCTAGTAAAATCGAAAATTCATGTTGATGATCAACTCATGTGTGTTGGGATGAAGTAATATATTGCCTTTAACATCTTCCAGGTAGCCAACAAATATGCAAGGCTTACTTTGTATGTACATTGCCTTGCATTTTTCTTTGGGGATGTGGGCCCAAGCATTACACCCAAAGACTCTAAGATTCTTTTGGGGTCACCCCTGGACAGTTTTGTGAGGTGTGTGATTTTGAACGTAGTTGCCACAATTGATGGCTTCAGCCCAAAAATATGGGGCAAGACCTTTAGAATGGATCATGTAGTTTTCCATCTCCTTCAAGTTATGATTATTTCTTTCAATAACACCATTTTATTGTGGATAGTAGGAAACAATATGTTGCATCTGAATACCTTTAGTGGCACATTAGTCTTCAAATATGTGGTTGACGTATTCACCGCCATTACCCGTCTACAAACATTTGGTGTACTTTCCAGATTTATTTTCAACTAAGGCTTTGAACACAAGAAAAGTGTCAAAAACCTCACTTTTGTTCTTTAAAAAGTATGCCCAAGTGCATCTAGAGTAGTCATCAATGAATGTAAGCAAATAACACACTCTTTGAAAAGACAAGATAGGAAAAGGGCTTGCAATATCATTGTGACCAAGTTGAAGACCTTCAGAAGCTCTCCAAGATTTTCCTTTATCAAAAGTATCTTGAGGATGCTTACCAAGAACACACTTGTTACAAACACCATAACAAATGGAGACATGTGAAAGATCAATGACCACATTTTGTTTACTTAGTTGTTGAAGATAGCAATAGTTTAAGTGACCAAATCACTCATGCCATAATTTACTTAACTCATTTGAGTGGGAAACTAAAGCAATGGTAGGGAACTCCAACACAAAATGAGAAAATGAGTACAAGCATGCATGATGATCCACTTTCCCTATGGAAACAATTTGTGAAGGATCCCCAATTTCACAAACAACAATCATGAGTAAAGAAGATTGTCTTCCTTGAACAAGAATTTCCAGTCTGATAAATTGAGAGAAAAATTAGTTGAAAGACCAATAACATATAGAACATTTGATCATGTCATCTATCACCTCGATGAAACCTTGCCCATGAACAACCAAAGGTGAAAAGTTACTCATAAAAATATGCTTTGTATTGCATGAATTAATGGAAGGAAACAAATTCTTATGTGCAACCATGTGATGGATTGGTCCATAATCATATATCTATTCAGGTGAGGAGAAACTTGTAGTAGTAGAAAGAGCTTTAGCATTTCCTATATCGTTGTTAGAAGAAGACAGATTGAGATTTAATATGTGTTTCTTCATTTTAAGACAAGACAACCAATTTCTTGAAGCAACAAGATTATGAATGACCTTCTTTTCCACAAGAGGCACATTTAAGAGGATTTTTCTTGCCTTTAAAATCTTGCTTATGTGAGGGATTTGAAGATTTACACTCCTTTGTACTTTGTGTTTGTTTCCCTTAGGATGTCTTTTGATATTGTATCCTTGAATTTGAAGACAAGTTTGCTACAAGAGATGAGACTTATAATTTTTGTAGCCAAGAGCACCCATTTGAATGAGTTTACCCTACTCACGAGTAAGTCATTTAGCAAAATCATCAAAAGTAGGCATTACAAAAGCTTGACCCAAGGCATCCCAAGTTGAACAAAATGCAGAAATAAATATTGAATAGGACTCACCTAACTTAGAGAGCACTACCAAAATGAGTTGTTCATCCTTTTTATAAATATTACAATCTTTTAATTGAAGCAAACTTGTAAATGAAATCTTGAATATTATCAAAATTATTAGGATTGAGATTGATTAATTCATTTTACAATTGATGACCATGAATTGCATCCATTTTACCATATGGTTGATCAAGTTCCCCCCATTCTTCATGAGGAGTATATATACCTTCAAGATGAAACAATAGTTCTGATGAAAAAAATAGACATATTAAACATAATGCTTCATCACAATGATTATGCCATTTAAGTTTTTCAACATTGTGTGTGGGTTATTTTTTTGTACCTATAATAACCCTACATAGGCCCTTACTCCATAATAAAACAACCATTGCAAATTTCTAAGTGAAGTAGTTGTGAGGAGTTAAAATAGGCAAAGGCAACTTATCCGCCATAGCAAGAGAATGAAAGTGCTAAAGAAGAGACAAAAGACCACAAGAGAAAGCACAAAAAAACAAGGCACTAAATCGACCTTCTAAAAGTGACTCCCCCACTTCAATTTTTTTTTATTAAAGAGACATTGTATAATAGTGTAGCCATTAATCAACAAACCCACATTTTACAAAGTGACTCCCCACTTCAAAATTTTTATTAAAGAGGCATTTTATAATACTGCAGCCCATTAATCAATAAACGCACATTTTACAAAGTCAGTGTCATAGCACAAGAGAAATCGCTTTCCTAAAATATATTCAACATTTATGTCAAAAGGTCAAAAGCTTAGAGTGTTTCCATTAAGCAATTCTCTGGGGCATAGGAGCTAAGCCATGGGTGTGATCTACAAGAGGGGGTGCATCTATCAAGAGGAAAGTCGTGGCATGTAAGTCATATCACAAAGGAAAGTCTAACCCTCTTCCATAAAAGGTTGAACCACAAATTTAATAGAGCCACAATCACAAGTAGTGGGAAAATGATGTTGCAACCAATGATGGCCATGAGCAATAACTACTACTAAATAGAGTGCAAGCAATGCCCAACAATGTCCAAATCTCAACACAAAAGCAATCAAGAGAGATGGAAGAGGTCAACACCATAATGTGAAATCATACCATATAAAGCAAAACTCATAAAATCAACAAAGACTAATTGAATGAATAATAGAATCATTGCATCTATTAAATTTGTTGTGTTTGAATTACCAAAGGAGACCCTTTATTTATAGCAAACTAAAAAGAATCCAACACATAAAAAGAATAATTAACAAATATAATTATACCAATTGAAATGATTTACCTCAATAAACTTAAACTGTATATGTACACTGACCATTCAATCACTAGACACAAAACAAAAACCTCTATGAAAGAGTAGATCGATAGATATATAATGGGTACAAATTTCTACAAAGACCTGATGTGTCGATGGCTAATCCCCACTTGACCTTACACTTTTTTAATAACACATTATTTAAGTCGCTCAATTGGTCCATAACCTTTGTTTTTAATCATATTCAAAGAGCTTATCTTTGCCTTTAGCCTTTACTTAAAGTTTTTTGGTCCATAACCTTTGTTTTTAATCATATTCAAAGAGCCTTTAGCGTTTACTTCAAAAAAAAAAAAATTGATCTATAACCTTTGTTTTTAATCATATTCAAAGAGCTTATCCCTTTTAGCGTTTACTTTAATTTTTTTGGGTCCATAACCTTTGTTTGTAATCATATTCAAAGAGCTTATCTCTGCCTTTAGCGTTTACTTTATTATTTATTTATTTATTTTCATTTTAAATGGTCATTATCAAAGTCATTGTAAGAAAGCCAAATATTCCATCTTCCAAATGCTTCTTTTTAAATTATTTTTAGGTTTTTAGTTTATGTTAAACTCATTTTTGAGAAGAGCAAACTTACTTAATCAAAACCTTCTCTTTTTTTTTTTATAGTAGATTAAATATCGGACTATATTAGAAATCTTTTCGATTTTTTAAGTTAATATCCAATTTAAATGGGTTAGAGTTATTAATTTTCGAGTTTTTTAAGTTAATATCCAATTTAAATGGGTTAGAATTATTAATTTCATGTGGAAAATAATTATATGTTTCAATCCTATTAAATTATAAAAATTATATAGTTATTAAGAATAAATAAACTAAAAAGTTTATAAAATATAAATAAATAAAAAATAAGCAAGTTAAAAAATACAAAGGATTAAGTGAGGAAAAACAAATCATATAAAATTTTAGCATTTAATGATGGATTTTAACAATTGATATCTCATAAAAGTGAGCATCATTTTTTATAATGTTAAATTATGTGAAGTTTTAATATATAGTTTTAATAAGTTGATTATAGTTTGTGTAATTATTGATTTTATGAATATTATGGTAGATTTTATGATTTTTACAATGATGATGATATTAACATCTACTAAGATTTAATTGGTCTATTCGATCTTAAGAGGGTAAGTGATTACTTGAGATTCTTTAGAAATTTGTTTATGTGTTCTAAAAGCATTAAGAGAAGTTTTCCAAGATCACCATATATTATAATAATAATAATTTATTTTTAATGGATTATGATTTTGAAAATAGATTATATAATTTATTATTAATTATATGTTTTATTTTTTATTTTATTTAATTTTATTATTATATGTAAAGGAGGAAGTTCGATTCTTACTGGGATTTATCTGTACTGCCTGGCCCCATGCTTATAAGTTGTGTGAACGCACCTATAAGTTATAGTGGTAATAGACGGAATCGACTCCATGTCACGTGAGTAGAGAACCGCCCAAATTATTCACCAGAGTATATATATATATATATATATATATATATATATATATATATATATATATTATGACTATTATGACTAGTGATTTTTTAAATTTTCAATTAATATCACCATATAATGATATATAATTTATGTTAATTTAAATAGATGTTTGAAGTTATTTCACATCACAAATAATTCTTTTGAATTAAAAAGATATATATGACATTACATAAATATTAAAATATTTATTTATAAAAATACAAATTAAGTAATTTTAGGTAATTTAGTGTGGAATTAGTTATTTTTATTGAGAAAAAAGAAATGATCACGACCCACATCACTTTGTTCAAAATTTGAAATATTTTTTTAAATAATAATTTAAATATTAGGATAAATTCATATAAATTTTATATATACTATTTGAAAAAAAATAAGAATGGTTATACTTGTGTTAGAAAATTGTTGTACTTATACTAGTAAGCATGAAAACACATATCAAAAGTAGTGATCGACAAAACATTCTAAAATGTGTCTAAAATTGAAATTGATAGTTTATAACAACAAAATAGTCCTTCAAACAAAATTTATGTAAGTTACTACAAGTATATATTAGAACAAATCCTCCTAATAACAAGCAAACTTTTACCCCGGATGGGGTGCCACATTGCGCAACTAGGTCACGCGGTCAGGAGCCAGGTTGGGCCATAAATATGGACCGTTGGCTCCCATCCCCTCACCATTAAGGATGGGAGCAAGCCCTCATAGCCATGCCCATGGTATGAGTCCTCCCACGCACGTGAGCAGGCCAGCTGCTCAGAGCATTAAGCGTTAATGGAGGAGGTTGTCACGTTCGTCCTCACGGATATCACCGAATTTGGCCATGGCTTCACCCATTTTGATTTAGGCCCGCACTAGCCAGACCAGTCTGAGCCTTGGTGTAGTTACAACAACACCATCGACACTGTGGTCATCGTTCTTCTCATTACCATGCCGCGAGAAAGAGGTAAGTCCCGCAGGGGCTGTTATCAGACTAATCGGTAGGTGCAGACACTAACAGGTCTCCCTAGATCCACCTGGATCTAGAACAAAACAAGACAGGACACGACTCTTTCCCTAAGTTGTAATCATTGAATCTGCTGAGAGGGAGAAATAAGTGACATACCTTTATATCGCTTCCGTAGGTCTCTGTTGCTCCCGCTTCGCTCCGGTGCTCTCGTGAAGTCAAGTCCAAGACAACACAAACCAACCAAAGTGAAGATAACAAAATGTATTCGACGTCAACTTATGCATATGATCAAGGAATTACACAATAAAGTTAGAGTGGCTTTATGGGAAAGGGACATGTCGTTGTATCATATTAATTGAAAGTAGAAGATACAACCTGATTGCCTTGATGTCGCAAGCTTCCTTTTAGTGACCCTTGGTTCCAACACACACACTTGCTCTGTACTTGCATGAAGAAGATCCAATTCCTCTTGATAGACCAACTAGAGTCTTCAAGCCTCTGTCCAAGCAGGGTTCTTCACACAATTCTTTCACCAATTCTTTATTCAATCTTGCTTAACCTTTTCCATGAGAAACCTTTCAATATATAGGAGAAGGAGAGATGGTTACATGGATGAGGATGATCCCATCAAATCTGAGAAGTCAGTAAAATGACAACCATACAAATGCCAACTCATTTTCTAGAAGATTCCCTTCTAGAACCCTCGAGACCTCTTCTCCTTTCCAAGTTTAAAAATAGGTTTGCACCCTGTGTATGGAGCAAACTGCGAGAATTTCGCACCCTAAGTGTAGGTGGCCTACGAGAATGAGTGATTCTTGCACCCTAGGCCATAGATAGCCTGCGAACTCACTTTAAAAATATGTTTTTGGAAGGAGACAAGATCCACTTTTCTCAGGAAAAAAGTCCTTGTTGGGAGCCTAAATACACCATTGTTAATACATCACCAGAGTGACCAAAATCATGTGTAACATAATGCCCCCCAAACTATGAGGCCAGAATCAGTGACAGCCGGAATACTTTGTAAACTACATGTGTGTGTCGGAAACCAGGAGTGCACCTAATCAGAAACCTGCAAACAACCAAGCATCTGCAAAATATAATACCAGTTCTGAGGTAGGCGTTCCCATACTCAGATCACAAATGGATGACATCATGAACGTAGGTCATGGCCACCAACTATACACCGTGGATCCATGCCGTCAAAAATATTGCATAGCCACCAGGAATACACTGTAGATCTATGCGAGAAGACTCAAATTATGACGACATAGCCATGTGACATACAAAGTGGATCTATGTGTCGATGTAAATCATACATACTCCATCACAACCTGGATAAAAAAGATGAAACCCAGGGTCTTCAATCCCATCACCTGAAAGTATGAATCTAGCCATGTGATTACATGTGCCGAAGTCGAACATGGTAGAAACCACTTGATTACCGGTCATTGATGAAACCATTAACAAGTGCGAGGGAAATCACCATTAATGTCAATGACTCCAAAGATACACTAGTACAGTCCTCCGAATGTGAATAAATGAGTTGAGGTCGAACATTCGATGGAATCTCCCGATCAGGGGTCAATAATGAAAACCCACTGTCGAAAGCGAGAGAACCTGCCATTGAGGCATGCAAGTTCCAAGGTACCAAATAATTTCTAAGTCTTGTTTCTGGATAGTGAGCTGGAGTCGACGGAACAAAACTCGCCACAGGAGGGCCTTGATGTATCCCCCATCAATGACACGAAATGAGTAACATATTTTGAAGGTGAAACAGAGTATGATACAAATGAAAATGGACACAGGGAAGGCTGACTTGGTAAGAATGGACAACTGCAGATGGCCGACTCAATAGAGGTTTTGGATGAACTTCTCATGAACATATGAACGACACGACCAGGGATTTGGCAGCACTGACTAAGAGACGACTCAGGATATGACCTTGTAGCAAGTCGAATGAGAGACAAATGGATTTCCCAAACTGGCTTCAAATAACGAATAGGGAGTGTCATGTTCAAGAGCGACACTTACTGCCAATAATATGAATACGAAAACACATCCA